>JAIPRL010005216.1:0-15669 GCA_025469235.1 Pemphigus obesinymphae
ATTAAAATACCTGGGGGGGGGGGGCAAAATGATAATTTTGCTCCCTCTGAAAATTGTAGGGGGGGCAAATGCCACCCTTTGCCCCCCTGCAATTACGCCACTGCCGGGAATACTTATCAAGGATATCGCATATTATCGTAATATTTAGTTTAATAATAAACGGTAAGTATATCTTGTATTAAATCTTCTGGGTGGTTTTTTTTTTTTTTTTATATATATCTTAAATCGGCGTTTTTTCATTCCACCGCCGGCGTCCCGGCCATCACGACCGCGGGCCGCGGATAAATTGATTTTCAATCATGCCACGCCGAAAATATGCATTCCGCGGACCCCGCCGCACCGTGTACGCGTATTATTCGCAACCGCGGTCGGGTCGGCGTTTTCCGCCAGCAATATGAGATTATTTTTTTCCGCTCGCGGCGGAGGATACACGTTTTGCTGATTCGCCGAGTTGGGGGGATAGATACCGCGGTATAATAATATATATGTGCTGACGGTGGTTATACCGACGACGATGGTTGTACCGAGGAGAAAAAAAAAAAAAGTATAATAATTCGATCTGGGTTATACCCTTGTCGTCGTCGTCGTCGTCAAACGGTCGGGCGGCGGGCGACGTACAGGCGCCACACAGATGCCTCGCGGTGGCGTCGCGCTGACCGCCGGTGGGCGTGGCCAGCAGCGCTCCGGCGGCTTATCGAACGCGCACGCGGCGCAACTGGTCGGGGGCCCTCGGTCGTCGCACCGCACAGTACGTCGTCGTCGTCCGATGTCCGAATGGCCCGGCACGGCACGGTAGTCGCACCGTAGTCATCATATGGCTACACGACGACCACGGTGGCCGCCGGCTGCCACGATAGCCATCGTCATTATTGTGGCCGTAACAGCCAGCACGGCCGCTCATCTGGCCGGCACACAGAAAGTCGTCAAAGACAAATCAGGTAAGGCGCAGCAACCGCTTACCGCACCAGCTATAACCTATATATATATATTTTGTAGTTACCGTTTTTACGGAAAACGTTAGGTATCAACCTGTATCCAGCTGCTGGTATATAATACCCGAGCCATATGTGACCGATGGTTGAAAGATAAAAGGGCTCAAGCGGCTCAGCGCATACATAGATAGGTATCTAATATGGCCAAACTGCAAACAATCACATTGATTAAAATTTAACACCATTTTCGATGCAGAAATATACATTTTACATTTAGGGTATATACGGAACACACCATTATAATGCCGGTTTCGGTATAATAATAACGTTCAGCTGTCTGTACGCGTAAACTTTTGGGGAACAAACGCCATTATTTTTAAAAAAAAGTTGTCAAAGTTCGAAAATAAAAATAATACAATAACATTTTTTTGGCTTTCCTGAAATTTTCCAAAAATGACCACCTTTTGCTTTTCAACCATCGAATTACATCAACATCGGATACACCGTTGATGCTGCACACGCAGACCGAGACTATATAATATATAATATATAAAAAGATGCATTACATATAATATAATAATAAGTGTCCAGCAATAATTGTTGGAATTTTTGTATTTCTGTGGTATATATTTCTACGGTCCCTTATAATAAAAAAAAGTACCCAACTTTACAAATGTGTTATATTCGTTTCCATCAAAAGGTGATTTTATATTGTTCGAGACGATTATTATTGTATTAATTGGGGAGAAATTTCGTGATGAGTAGCACTTCCCATCCGTAAGCCACGACGTTCGCTCCGGTAAACAGTCCGCTGATGAGCCACAGTCCCCATAGCGTATTATTGATATTGAATAAGTCTATGATGATGAATATCGTCGATATCAGATGTAGGACTATAGCCAAAATGGACGAGTATAGAGTCTGAAACATATAATATATAGAAACGATGACGTGGGCCACGAAAGCGGGGATGAACGTGAACACAATATTTTACAGAGGTTAAAATATGGAGGCATAAATCGTCAGCTAGTAGGTAATACATAATATATTGCCGGGATACAAGTTAAGGAAATCAGAGAAATGTCGCTTCTATTTCCATACGTTTTTAGTGTGAATAGGCACGAGTGATAAAAAGTCCGGGGACGGCAGGTGGTCCAGACTTCCCGAAAATTTCAGAATTAAAATATCGAGTACCTATATCAAACATATTATATACCTATTCTATAGGTAATTATTATTGTGCGATTGAACGAAAAAATATGTTCCTGAAAATTAGGCCTAGATTAGGTTTTATATAATATCATCTATTATATTAATAATAATAATAATGATATTTATATCATCACGTAGTGCGTAAAATGTGTATACTCCTGGATAATTCGATTTCCTATAATGGGTACAGCGATCCCGTGCATCCCGTGGCCCGTATATTTACGTGATATTTTTAGGTATTATAACACTGGTATAGGTATATATGTTTCGCCGGCAGTTTATGCACCGTGAGAAACACCGGAAAATGTCTGATTATACTGCGACACCATACCAGCTAGCTATTACGGGTCAATCGTCAGACGTGGCCACGGCCCCCTGCCTGGAATTTTTTCATCGTTGTTTCGGAAGTAAAAAAAAAAAAAAAAAAAAAATCGATTTTCAATAGGGGTTTCAGTCCTTTATTCCTCAATATTATCCCTATTTCGCCCTCCTCTTAAACTAGTTTCAGATCCGCCCCCGGTCAGTGCGTATAGCTGGTACCCATATTATACACATTATATTATAATGTTCGGGTCAAACACGCACTGCGTCGTAGACAGATACGATTATTATAAAGTTAAAAGTGCGACCACACGACATATATTATTATTATTATTATTATTATACATGACGTAAATGTATGGAACAATATTGACGTGTGTGATGTTTAGGCCTATAAATATTACAGCGATATAGTATACGCGAAATGAACAATCGGCCGGGTGATATTGATCGTCGTTGGCGCGTGTGTGCGCGACCCGCGCGCGTACAATATTATTACATGTCCGATTTTCCGTCGCGCCGGTGAATAATGTATGTACAAAACAAAAACCACTGACGTATACTCCGATGGTTTGACATGCGAATTTTACGGTTATTTTATTTTCCCCGCATTTTCCAGCTCAACGCAGCGTGTCGGTGAATTTTTCACTCGATTTCCTCGTCATATTTCCTATATGATAATTAGGGCCCGGATGTTGATGCCCTAACAAAAAAAAAAAATGCGCTTACGACCTAAAACACTTAAGAAGCGCCCTAAAAACTTACAAAAATACCCACGAGACATTTATTAATTCATAAACTAGAAACATGAAAAAAACCTTTAAAATTGTTTATTTTTTTAGTTATTATTTTATTTATTACAATTAGTATATTATTGAAGTTTCAATTTGAAAATTGGTTTCATGTTTTAAATATATAATTATATTAATAGAAACTCGTGAATTTTCTGATGATTATTGAAAAATGACTTTAAATAACAAAAAATGCAAAATAAAAATTAGTAAATTAGATTCGTATGTTATTGAATCATATTTTTAGCTTGGAAAGCATCACCTAAGACGTTCCAAAAAAAAAATGCAGTCATCAACATCCGGGCCTTAATAATAATAATAATGTATTATTAATTGTATATATATTAAATATTTATATAATAAATATTAAATAGGTACTTGACCCCACCTAGTAAAATTATACGCCGGTATTATATTATATCGTAAGTTCAAAACTAAAATAAAAAATATTCTAACTATAGGTATTTTCAAAATTCCCAGGAAAGCAAGATTTCTAAAGTTCTATCGATTTGTGTATTGTGTCGATTCTAGAACCTTTGCTGTAAGATTCTCTTCTTTTAATACCTATAATGGGTAATGATTTCAATTAAGTCGTTTATACTTACGAGTACATATTATTCCAAATTTAAAATATAGACCTTAAATCGATATGAAATTGGTTTTTAAAAATTAAAAATTAACGATCCTGAGCCCACGATGTAGGTTAATATATTATATGTTACCGTTTAAGGGTTGATGTAACGTAGGGTGAAAATTGAAAACAGGACATCAATAAAAAAAAAAGTAAAATAAGCAAAATATGGGATAAAAACGGGACAAAAACAGATTCCACTTTCAAAAACAGGACAAAAGGCATCTCGTTTAAAGTTTTTGGGACAATGGGACAATTCTCAAAAACGGAACAATCCTGTAAAAAACAGGGCGTATAGTCACCCTAATGTAAAGTTAATTTAATAGGACGTCGCGTCGATTTTTTTCAATAGTAAAATATAGGGTGAAACATATACGTAATATAGAGCTGTATAATGGAATTAATACAATAAATGTGAAATTTGCGAATTAGACGGTGTAAAATGTATAATATATTACTCTGCCACCATGAAACATATTGGTGAAATTTTAATTAATAAGAAGCTAAGCTAACCACCTCAAAAATGAGATATGATTAATTATTATTTGTATTAGTTAATGACGCGTTAACTTACTAAATGCATTAAGGCCCTCACAAATATATCACTTTTAAGATGTTATGCATAGGGAATATTTCCGTTATTGCCGATGTGACTTGTCTATTTGATTATTATTTTGTGTAATAATAATGCAGTGGTGACATACTGCATGCACAATGCACTAAATTTAGCTATAGAGTGAAACTTATAAATTCCGATTTATAAATATACGACTGACAACAACTCGGATAGATACCTACTTTTAGTGATTCGATTTTAAAAATTAGAAATTTAAAAATATTTTAATTTATCTAAAAATTTACCTCGAATTGATCGGAGCATATTTTTCATATTTAAAATAATTATTAAAAATCACTAAAATTAAAAAGTACTCTAACCGATGCAAAGTAGACTTATTGATGATTTCAAAATTGATTTAAAAATTGAAATATAAGAGCGCTAAAAGTAACCAAATATTTATGTCGGGTACTGAAATTGTTTTAGTGAAAAATTAATAAGAGCTTGCAAGGGCCTTAAATCATAAATATTGGTAACGAAATAATGAATGTATCATGAAAAATAAAACACTAATAATATTAACAAATATTTTAAACCTTATAGCCATATAAAGTAAGACATTTGTATATATTCGTCTTGTAAATGATGCGAAGTGTGAACCCATTATACCAATCCCTATATGTATATTTATATTTATCCATGTGTATAATCTACTAAATGCAGTATTTACAACTATTATTTCAATATATACCCTTAAATATATAGTTCCTATAATAATATGTGTCCAAATCGTCACGTTACCCTACTCAATTGTAATCATCAACGATGATAACTATTTTAGGGTGGTTGGAATTGACTATTATATGCATTATTTAATAAACAAGTTCGGAAACCTTATTTTGAAAGAATGCTAAATTCTCGTTATTTTAAACAATAACCGTAGTCTAAATAGTTAAATAGTCTATAACTTTATAAAAATTTTAAAACAACTCGTTTAACCCACTTATGTATAGAAATTTAAAACCAAAAAAAAAAAAAACTAATAAAAATTGTAAATATTGATATTGGTCATCACGGCAAAGAAAATAGTAAGGATACATCAAAGGACGTTAAGAAAAACACGTTCTTCGAATGTGCTATATTTTCTGTTATCTATATCATTCTATACTAACTATTTAGTATGTATCCCCGATGTTGAGAGAGCTTGTTCATCATCCTGTAATTAAATTAATAGTAATTATCCTTATTAAATCTGTTGAAGTATTCTTTGTGAATTAAAAATTAAAATAAACCAAATATACGTGCGTCACTCAACTGGTACAATTTGTAATTCGAAATTCCATTAAAGTTTTAAAATATGAGAATACAAATATTATAAGATTTTGATGAATAGAATTGTGAAATCGGCTAATAATTAATAACAAAGATATTGGTATGAGGATACTATTAAATTTAAACGTATTTCAATTACTGTTTGTAATTTCATTTTTCTCATAATATTTATATAAATTGCTTATATACGCAGGGGATAATGTGTGTGGTGTTTCGGGATGAATACAAATGCAGAACGAATCTTTATATGATACGAATATAGTATACCCGGTACCGGACCTATTGAAAGGTTAAATGGAAAAATATAATATATAATATATATACGTCTTGTAAAATTTACAATTATAATTAAAATTTAGTATTAATCTATGTAGGTATGTATATACGAAATAATGTAAATATCAATCAAGAAAAAAAAATCATAAATCTACTTGTTTTTTTTTATTGTTTATAAGTTTAAATAGTATTTTACGTTGAAAATTAAAACTTCATTTTAAATTATATTATCTTGTTCGCTCTCTCACCCAACTATTTGGGGTTAGCCACCCTAGTCCTGTATTTCCACTTAAATCTACCTTCCGCATTCTTTTCACTTACTCCCACCTACCACATATCACTTTCTATCGCACTTCCCCTGTTTTATGATCTTCCTCTTCCTATTATTCCTTCAACATACATTCCCTTTTTTGCACCCCTATTCTGACACTAAAACGGTAAAATGTTTAGTTTCTCCATGTAAACTCCTCAATAAAATTTAAATTATAATATGATAATTTATATAACTATGGTGATCATCATAATTATTGAAATATACATATTAAAAAATTAATAAAAAAAACTCTTTAACATAATCTATTTAGTGTTTATGTATTATGCAGTGTGTGTATGTAAGTATATTATGATATATCTTATGATAATTAACTTTTTAATAATGTCAATGGTTTTTAATGTTAAAGAATTTAGTATTTAAATCAAAAACCATAATATACAATACTCGTATATATACATGTGTAATAATAATAAATAATACCAGCCAGAATACCTGGCTTCACCGTTCGTATTTTTTATGTCTATTCCCATTTCCATTTTAATATTATATGTTATGAACAATTATACTTATACAATAGAATATATTCACATAATTTAATATTTATATATTTCGCAATAAAATTTTCCAAATTTTTTTTGAAATATGTATGTCATTTTTAAATTAGAATATATATATTATTATTATTATTATTATAAATGTTATTATGAAGTACCTATCATAAATAATACCCGGCTTTACCTTACCCGAAAATATAAACAATCTTTATTAGGTATATAATCTTCTACCTCTTAATATACCATATAGCCAGAGGCGTATTTATTTATTTATAATTCGGTGTCCCCAAAATACATATTTTGAAATGTAAATAAAAATTTTAGAAATGGACATCACTTTATTTTTCAACTCAGAATATCAAATATTTCAAAAAAGTAAGTAGTAATATAATTCAAACAAAACCCTTTAAAATTTTCTGCCCCCAAAAACGTGATGCACGCGGGGCAATTGCCCCCTCCTAAATACGCCACTGTCCATAGCTAATAATATTCGATTATTTTTAATTATTATAAATATATATAATATAATAATATATATATAATTATTATAAAATTATACCCCAACATTTCATAGTGGTAAATCAAATTCAAATATATATTATAGTAGCTTTGAAATAAAGGTTTATATTAGTATTGACTAGGTACGTGTACATTAATATATTTTATAATAATAAATGATAATACGAATACGAATTACGAAAACGAATAAAGCTTATTTCTAAAACAATTTTAATATTTATGATGAATACATTAGAATAATATTTATAACGAACTTTTTCGTTCCGAAAACGTCACATTGTCAACTCGAGAAGGGTTACATAGCATAACGAATAAAATATGTACTTTTCTCGTCACAATCATTCTTGAAACATCAGCATAAAAAAAAGTACTATTATTCAAAGCTGTAGTGTTTTGAAATTCAAAACCGTAACGAAATACAAATTTATTTCACAGTTATAGCTGTTATATATATTTATTGTTTATATATTACCTACGAATAGCTAAGACTGTTGTCTAACCTACATTATTTAAGCGCTCTCAGCAAAAATGATAGCTTACAACTGTTTGCTTTATATTTCATTAATATTCTTTACAGGTCGAACGCTTTTTTTTATATATATTATGGCAAACATAGTTTTTAAACCGTATAATGTTATTGAAGATTTAGTTCAAAAGTTGGGCAAGTATAAAAAAAAAAAAAAATCGTTAAATTTTGTGACCCCGAGTTCATTAGCGATTCCTTACACATCAGTATTTCCAATTTAAATTTATGAAAAAACCTCCGGGCTATATATTTCATCTTGAACAGAATAAACTCGAACTTTGAACCATATAAATAGGATGAGGAAGAAAGGTGTGCAGTGAGAATTAATTTAAGACCTCTACTAAAGGTTTCTCCTGGGCACCATTAAAACCTATGAGAATAGATATTTAATCGTGAGTGTATATTAAACAATTTATATATTATGTTTATGTGCATTAAACTTTGGCCTTTTAGGTTTATTCAACCCCGCGGGACAAGTAAGGTTTACTATAGTTATACTACTTGTTTACCACTTTTTCGGATACGGGTTCTGTTATACATAAGCTCACTAGCACGATGATGCCAATTCCCAAATAACTGTAAAACGTCAGGTAGACGATGTCTGATGTTATCGTGGGAAATTTAACATTAATATTACAAAAGACTGGTATTATACTTCCAAGAGAAAGGATCTGAAAAAAATCAAGAACATTATATTAGTTTTTACCAAACGTGAAAACATTTTAATTATTTTTAAATATTTCATTATGTTTGTTCACCCAACAAAATTAGTTTATAATTTTGATTAAATTAATTGATAGTAAAATATATATTACCATTACCATAGAGTACCTTATAGGTATAGGCTAGATAGATCTAGATTTATCAAATTCGAGAAAAATGCTAAATACAGCATAATGTCCTAATGTTTATATTTTTAACAAATATAAAATAAATACTATCATTGATTATAATATAATACTAATATATTATATCACTATAAAAAACTATAACTTCCTCACTTCACTCAGAATCTAAAAGATGAATATGGTACCTAACTTTTTCTATTTCTCCTTTGCTCTATCTCCCAGGTAGTTTATTTAATAACATTTTACAGATACCTATTCTATATTGACGGAAAAATTAAGAACATCCAAGATTTTCCCATCCATAACCCAACAAAATTGACCCTTTTAAAAATTAAAAGTAAATTTTCATGTCAATTTTTACGTTTACGATCTTCATTTTGTAAATTACATTAAAAAAGTCGTCCGTCAACCAGGGTAAAAAAAAACGTACATGATCCAAACATGTTTAAATCCTGTGTAAATACTAAATATTAAAACATTTACATCAAAATATGGTGCCGCCAGTAATATACGAACTACTTCTTTTGTGTTTCAATCTATTTAGGATATTTTCTAAAATATTTTATAAATATTATTTTACCGAAAAACATTCCCGTTTTTACTATTAACTTTCCTTCCACAACCCTCCAAATGTTTACTTCTTAAATAATTGTTTATCAATATAATATCGAAGATATTTAAGGTTAATATTCTAGATTAATACCTTAAATGTGTACACAATATTGATAAAACTATTCCTGGATTGTGGTTAAAAATCCTAACAATTAACATGTTTTAAAACCTGTATATAAGCATATTACATGAATTTACGCCAAAATGTGCTCGAAATCGACGAATCACCTAATTAATGCTCTTAAAACTATATTGTTATAGGTAGATCCAATTTTTTTTTAATATTTTTTTTTCTACAGAATTCAGTACATCTCAAATTTTTTATTTTACTCCTTTTCATGACGCATTAAAATTGAATATTTTAGAAATAAAATATCGATTTTCGGGGTGATTTTCGCACTTTTAAATCGCCCGGAGAATAGGCACATTTCGATCCCCCCTTGTTATGGCTCTGTCGATATTTTGCCCCTTACAAACTACAGTCATCAAATAATATTATATTATATTATATTATATTATATACTATATAGTATACGACGTTAACTATTGTATTGTTATACAATAAAGTAAATCTTAAATTATCATTTTTTTTTTTAATTTTTAATTACCGTTATTAGTTTTACAGTAAACGTGAGAAACAAAATATGATACACATGTGCCATATGTTTTTGTTAATTATATTCATCGAATAATTTTCTATAAAACGTATCAGTAAAACATCAATCATCATCATAATATAAATACTCTTTGGAAATAATATAAAGACAATATTGTAATCATAATAATGTTTAAATATGTAACACAGTGATTTCTGTTTGATATATAAATAATATATGTCCTTAAATCAGGTACCATGCATATTATAATCAATGACATGTCCTCATACGAGACATCATGCATAGAATGATATATATTTATTATATATAATATATAATATATTTTATTTAGTATGCACATTGTATATGTAATTACTAAATCTGCAATATTAAGATTTATATCGAGATGCGGATTTTTAATTGTTATTTTATTTGGCAGAATATGTGATTCTATATTTTTAATAGATACTCTTGGCCGCAATGGAGATTCTTCCCGTAGCTGTGTGTTTTCCTTGACTATTACTCTAAGAATGTTTTTAGATTCTTTATCGTGGACTTTAATAATCAATTTTCCTGATTTAGCTGTGATCACTTACATTTTAGGTGTTTTTGTTTTCTTTGTTACTTCAGACCATAATTTATTTTTAATATCAATATGGTTGTTGATCCTTCAGACAGCGTTAAAATGAAAGGAGGGAGAGGTGGTTTCCCTGGCCACTTTAATTTTCTACGCAGCTCTTATAGCTCTCGAATTCGATCTGGTTGCTTCTTTAGTTTTTGTTTTTTTCTGATTTTTGGTCTAGATCTTGTAACCATTGCAAAATTAGCTTCATTTGACTGATTCATTTCAATATCTTGAACTTTAGACGCTGATGGTAGTTGAGCGTTAAACATTAATAGTTGTTTGTATTTATCCGTAATATTTTTAATACCTATAGCTATTTAGTTGCCCTTTATTAGGATTTCATGTTCAGAGTCAATGTCATGATATGATTTGTTTATATATCTTTATCTTGACGAAGATTCATTTAAAAAAAATTATTGTTTCTAAATATTTGTAAATATTGTATAATGTGTACTTACAATAGGTCAATATAGGTTAATTATATTTTAAAAAAACGGCAAATAAAAAAAAAAAAACAGTTTTATAAGCTATAAAAATTATTTTAAAAACGGAACTCTACCTGCAAATACGGGACAAGATAAGTTCCGTTTGAAGTCAAAGCAACAGGATATGGTGTTCAAATACGGGACATCTTATACTAATCGAAGACAAAATTAACGAGTATTTTCCGTCGTTGACGACATCCACAGATTGTGTTGCCATTTGATTTTTCAGAAAAAGTGGATAAACTTGTTCTTAATAATGATGTAAAGAAAGAGTTTATTGATATATTGTGTTCTATTTCTAAAGCACAAATAATATTTAATAATAAAAAAAAGTCCTTTTATTCATTCTGGTTAAGTTTAATTTAATTTAGTATATTGAAGCCGATTTGCGTATAGTTGTTTCAAATGTACAACTCAGAATAGAGAGAAAAATATACAAAAACACGTCTAAAATACCATTGAATATAATATATACTTTATTAAATTTGTAATTTAAATTTATAACTGTAATTTTTTGTACACATATAATAAATACACTTAATTAAAAATCTAATATACATTTAAAGTTATTTTAATTAATTAATAAATACTACCTATGTAATATTATACACCGCAAAAATATATGTTAAAGGATAAAGTGTGCCGTAAAATAAAAAAAAGGTTGGGAATCCCTGCAGTAGAGTAACCATACCCTGCTACGTTTTTAAGGATTACGTCCCGTTGTCCCGACAAACTTTAAACGAGACGCTTTTTGTCCTGCTTTTGGAAGTGGGGACCCGTTTTTGTCATCTACCATTTTTCTAAAAAAAATTGTTAGGAAATTGACAAATAAAATTACCTTTATTTTACCATTTTCAAACCAATTTATGAAAATGTTGGTAGAAAATTATTACGATAATAAATTTTTTATTGTTATCCCATTTTTTAATTTTCAAAACATGATCACCCTACTATACACTCATTAGATGGAGATTTTATGCTTGTACCTCATTGTTATTTAAAAAAATAGGTGGTGGAAAATCTATGGAAGGGTATAACTCTGTACTGAAGAGGCAAAGCATGATATCTGTGAAAATTAATTTTTCAGTTTATTATTGATATATGTAGTATATCGTCTATATACATTTTATTGTGACAAAAGATGGTAGATATTTGATTATTAGTTTTCTTTTATAAGCAATTTTAGAAATATGTTATTTACATAATTATAACTAATAAGTTATAATGTATAATATACCTAATAGGTAAAGGAAGATTATCATGGGCTACATGGTCTAATAAATATGAAATATTTACAATTTTTTAATATTATATATAAATAATAAGGATACATTTTTATAAATCACAAACATTGAAATACATAACAAAATATGAGAAATAACCAGATTAAGATTATAATAAACAATTTCTTTCAATTAGTTACAAAGAAATTGTCTTTTTTTTCCACACACTGATCCATTGTCCATGAATATTTTTGTAATCGGTTTTATCATTGTTAAATGCACACGTTTTTATAATGCATAACATAAGATACCCGTTTATAAGATATACATATACAAGATTATTTATAAATTATTATCGATATCTTATGTTTCATGCATTACATATTATATAGAATTTCAATGAATTCGTCACCTAATTATCATTTTTAATTCACAGCAATGCGAGATCATGACCTCACCTGTAACTTGTTGCGTATTGATCAAATCGTTATATGTATAAGGGAGTCTGCTCAAAAATGAGACAAACCGTTCAAAATTATATCATCTACAATTTTAGTTCAGAGTTGTATTTATTATGGGGGGAGGGGTCGACTGAGTTGAAATCTTCTCCTCTTTTGACAAACTCTCCATCAGAAATTTCTAGTTAGAATTTTAGATATTCGTATACATATTAATTATTAATATACTTCTTCTTCTTCTGGCTTTATCTACTCTGCAAGAGTTTTTGCCGCCATCACAATTTAACGCCACTTCTTTCGATCATGAATTATATTTCTCCAATCATTTACTCCTATCCTTTTTAAATCTTCCTCAACCACGTCCATCCATCTTTTCCTCGGCCGTTCACGTGGTCTCTTACCCGTTGGTTTCCAAGACAGTACTGTCTTAATTATTTTATCGTCGCTCTCACTCATAATGTGCCCAAACCACTGGATTCTCTGGCCTCTTATGTAATATTTAATTAGAGTCATTCCTGTTTCTTCAATTAGTTCTTTGTTAAACTTTCTCCTCCACATACCTGTGTTTTCGTCTAATTTAGGTCCACATATCATACGCCATATCTTGTTTTCGAAGGTGGTAAGTCTTCCTTCTGACATATTAATACTCGGTCTCAAAAATGATAATTGATAATGGCTCTTTTAGATTCTGAGCAAAGCGGGAAATGTTCAATTTTTCTATTAATATTCTACACATAAAAAAATACCAAAAAAATGCAAAAATGGGAATAACTTATATATATAAAGCGTTTTGAAGCGCATTTTTCTTGAGAGGATTTTAAAGAAATGGGTATGTAACGATGTTGTTTGAAAAATTAAAAAAACTTTAAATTCAAACATCCTTATCGATCACCCTGCTTTAGAAATGTAATAACGAAATTACTTTTCATTAAAGGGGATGTCTAGTCATAATTATAGTGTGTTTTCGTAATCAAAGATCCCCCGCATCGGCGATATACCACCACTCCCCCCTACACACACGTCAACTACAGGACCGTACGGGCAGGTGGTGGACACTAAGCCGAAATCTGTAAATCAGTCGCCATGTTTTCGGATGCGATTTTATCATTATTTATACCACAGAAAATTCAGTGGTTTATCCCATATTAGATACTATCAGTACTATTGTGAGGTGATACGGCTCGTACACCACCAACAGGGTTACCATTTTCGTTTTGTATAATTATTTATTGTATTGTGAATTATTTGTAATTATATTTATGTTCCTTGTACCTACTCGATCTCATCCCCTCCAAACGATCTCTACCTCCGTCGGGGTGAAGCGGCCGGTCGCTCCGGTCGACTCCGCTCTTTCCACACCTACGACCGCTGTCCGGACAACGCGACCGTTTTTGCCGTTCTTTTAGCCGCAGCGTCGTACGGTCTGGACAAGTGTCCTCAAATTTTTTTGTGTATTCACGCATGGTGTCTCATTTTTTGTTAATTTGTTTTATTCGTCCCATTTTTGTTATTGTTGTAATAAACGTCTTTCGCGCATCGCGCTCAAAACGAACTTTCTGAATTTCTTTCTTATATACCTACCTATACTTCCGAAAAACCTTCTCCCGTCCGGAATCCGTTTGTTTGTATTTGGCCAGGTCGACACATACATAAAACGTCCTCTGCGCTAAACTATCACAGAATATTCTGTGATATCAGTAGGTACGTCGGATTATATCTGTGGTACAAACACAGTATAAAGAATGATAAAATCGCATCTGAAAACATGGCGACTGATTTTCACGCCGTCCTATGCTGTCGGTGTAAATTCTTATCAGTGTCCATTCTGATTCTCTTATTCTGTGGTACGGGCAGCGGCCGTTGTTATATTTATTCTGTTCAATATTACCTATATTACAGCTGTATTCTAAGAATTGTAAATACAATGTTTATTATGAAACGTATACACTGGAAAACGGTGCAACTCGTTTGCGCACAACAAAAACATATATAATATATTTTTAAATTTTGACCTACTATTAATTATCCATCATAGAATCTAGTACAATTTATTACTGAATACAGCAAAAATAATAAAAATAATCATTTGTGTTACATTTTTGATTTTCCTAATAGTTTTTTCGAGTATAAAGGAAAATAATATTACATACAACTTCGCTCAGAATTGTTTTACTGAAATAAAATATTTATCATTACTTTAAAATTCAATATACTCACCCACCGTCCACAAGTATCTTACCCGATGAGCAAAGTATTGACCGGATTTTTTTTATTATTTATAGGTATATTTTTAGTAATATTAAGTTACTTACATACCTACATTTTTATTAAATTTCTATTTTTCAATTAAAAACAATATTATTATAAATAATAATTACATAATCAAAATTAATTTTAAAAAAAATATTATTATTATTATTAATTTATATCTCTTATTGGCATTTTGCGACATAATATAGAGTCTACTATTTCTAGCAATAGAGCTCCGTGGTAAAATTTCCAAAAATCTTCATTTTTCATAATTCTTTCTATATAAATATCTGATGGAGTCCATACAATGAAATCACAATATAACTTTGGTGTGATATGTAACTGACCTTGGATTTGAAAATAGTAATCATGTGTTTCCTTTAAATCAATTTTTTTTGTATTTTCATTAAATTTCAAATAAAAAATCTTAATATTATTAGCAGCATAATCAATACTCATACCTTTTAGCTTCTGAGCGTAGCGAGGAAGCTTATGGTTTTACAATGATGTTTATTTTTTTATTTTTTTTTATTTTTCTGTAAACACTTTTTCTACCAGAAGGAGTGCTCCGATCTTTACATTCATACCCGGTTTCCGGTAGCAAATTGCATCTAGTTGGTACTTTTAAGAGGTCATTTTTCGATTTTC
>JAIPRL010005216.1:15769-33384 GCA_025469235.1 Pemphigus obesinymphae
AATGCAATGATTTATCATTGCTTTCAAATTCAATACATCCACCAAAAGTACCCTGCCCAGTAGCGAAGTGCATCCACCAATACTGACACCCGACGAGCGAAGTGCTTCCACAACCTACTGACCGGCTGAATTTTTTTATCAATGAATATGGACATTTTACTTCGACTATTCCATTAGCGCCTACTAATCCACCAGGGGATGCGGCTAAAAATCTATACTGTTTATCAACAAATATTCCACAAGGACTTATTTTTGAAGAAATTTCTTGTTCGTATTTTCTAATTGCTTCAGGTTCATTTATTTTTCCATGTTGTATTGCATAAGAATGTATTTCATCGTTATTTAAATTTTTTTATAATTGGTGTAGGTATATTTAATTGTTGGACGTCGTTTACACACTGTGCCAAAATGTGAAGCCGTCACCCTAATTTTTTTAATTTCAAACCATTGGTTATTTTCAGCTGGTCAATCGTAAGTTTTTGTATATGCTGTTGTAGTTTATCATCAACCAGTAAAGAAGATAATATTGCCATTTTTTCAATCTTAAACGTTTCTTCTTCCATATCTACTTTTTGACAGAATTCACCGTAATCTTCTTCTTCTTTTGATGTTTCAAATGATTTTTTTTTTTTTGTATTTTTTAGTTGTCCATTAATATTATACAAATAATTTAATGACCTTCTTTTGTACTCAATTTGTAATTTTTTCTTAATACCAATTTTTTTAGTGGAGAATATGGACTAGTTGCTACTTTTTTCCATGTTTTATATGACTATTCAGGATCCAACTGAAAATGTAAGGCAGCGCCAAAACTTCTGTGTGTATAGGACCCTTTATTTCTCCTATTAACTTGTTTACCTCCGGAAAATTTCGCAACTAATGACATATTATAGTTTTCTGCTAAATTTGTCGTAGCGCTTAGTACTACCATACATAGTACGTACCATACATTTCATAAAAGAATAGCATCGATACGGTGTCTGTACCTATAACTTTCTTATTTTATATTAATTAAATCGTTTGGGAACAATTTGAGCAAACTATAACTTTAATCGTATATTTCTGTGGAATTTAATTTTTACAAAACATTCGGAAACGGGAAAAATAATACAAGGTATAGATTAAAAAAAAAAAATATATATATTTATATATATATATAAAAGATATCTGGTTGAGAGTAGATTTGTAAATTTATTTCAAATGTTTCATTCAATAAAACTTTTTTTTCTTTAGTAGTTCTTCAATTAAGTACCTAATCCTTCATATTTGTATTTTTTTTTTTATGAATTTAGTCGTAAATGACTATTTTTTTACTTTTCCGCAGTCTGACATAGTATATATAGTATACACATAAACGAGTGGTCGAATACAAAATAATAATATATCAACAAATTTCGTCATTATTATTGCAATTTTATTGTATATACTTGGTAAATACGATAAAATATTTATAGGCTTATATTTTAGAACACAAATAGCAATCTCGACAATCATAATATACAATAATATGTACATATATTATTATAGGTACCTATACAAATTACAAATCATGCAGGGACCGGGGTATATTTTCAACGTACGACCATAAATAATTCCACTAAAATCGCTAACTCTGGGGTACCTTTTTATCAAAAGAAAAATCTATTTCGTCCCACTAAAAATAAATAGAGTTTTTCCAAATATATATTTTTGAATTTCTATTAACGAAATCTAAGTACGCTCTTTTTTAAAAATTCAAAATTGTTTGCCAAAAAATTATTATCAGCATTTCATTTTTTTATTTTTCAAACAACAAAAAAAATGAATGGTACAAGTAATTGAAAATTTAAAAAGAGCGTACGTAGAATAGAACACATTTTTCATTAAATTTTAATACATATTTCACAAAAATTGAATGAATAGTTTCTTCAAAAATAGCTTATTTCCTGGGACACATTATTGGTTTCAAATGTGTGGACTAGACATCCCCCTTAAGTAGGAACTAATAACTTATCTTTAAAAGAAACCTATGAATTACAAGCATATGAAGTAATACGAGTATACTGATATACATAAAAATACTCAATGAATAGTTTGAAAAAATATATTATAACTGCATATGTCATACAGAATCCATTAAGTACATATATATTCTATATACAGTAGTTAACATATAGTTGGTGACTTATTTTTTTGCTTATTTACATTTTTTTAGACAATATTTTTGGTTTAGACCCTTCCCCCAAGATTTTAGAACTAGTTGCGTCACTGTTTATGTATATCATTTAAATTGAGTTACCTAAAATATTAAGATCGTACGCAAAATGAAGTACTCAAATTTAATGTTGACTTATTACAACATCTATTGTTTCCTTTTTCATTTCCCTGATTACCTTTTCCAGTTTTATGTTAAAAAAAATTGGGGATAACGTGTCATCTTGCTTTATGCTTGTTTTTATTTCATACGATGCCGACTTTGTATGTTCTACTCTTATCTGATACTGCACATTTTGGTCAGCGACTCTAACTACTTTAGAGTCTCAAATGGATAAGCCTTTTAATAATATCATATAATTAATAATTATACATTTTCAGTATTCTTAAAATATTTTAAAATATTATATTTAATTGACCGCAACGACTACAGAAAGTACTTTATCAGAACTTATACTATACAGAGATAATATGTATATTATAGACAATAAATTGATTAATAATGTTATAAATCATAATTTCCTGTGTCTTTTTCGGTAACATAACTTAACCTACACACAATCAAGAAATTCGCCAGCGTAAACCGGTGTAGATTTCCACTTAAAAAGTAAACCGGTGTAATTTAAAGAAATTCGCTAGACTAAACCGATTAAAAATCGAGACACACCGGTTTACTTTTTTTCGACCGCCGTATAGCGATGTAGTCGAGAAATACCGGTCTCGATCCGTCCCCACCCCAAACTTGATTTACCCTTTTATTATCAGTTATCCGTTTATCAATTTCCGTTTATTAATTCTGATGAGATATTTATATTTAAATATATATATATATATTTTATACCTAATGTCCTAATATTCGTAAAACAATATTATAATATATATCCCCGAATATTGTGTAATGTGTGATAACTGATAATAAGAATTATGGAGGGGATAAACCGATAAATGCCACGAATTTTCAATTAAACCAGTGTATCATTACACTGAATGCACCCGGTTTACGCTGGCGAATTTCATGACAATCGCGCATAATTCATTATACTCGTGTTGCACATTTTCACGAAATTATATTACATGTATATGGCAATGATTTGAATTTGAATAAAAATTTCCCTGGTATTGTCGTTTCAAATATATATCCTAAACGACATGATTTTATACTACATTGAAAATATTCTATGATTAGAAAAAACTACGATTTCAAAGAGAACGATATTCTTTGAGTTTTAAAGTTTTCGACTTGTAAATATTTGAATTATGAATGTCACACTGTATAATATTGCAGTAGGTACATATAACCTAAATAGTTCGAAATTTGAAGACAGTTCTTATATACAGTTATGCTTTATAATATCTGTGTTCGCCATTAAGTTAACGAAGACACAATTTAACAATTTAAATATTATAATATACACGATATACCTATAATTACCAAACATATTTTCGTAATATAAAATTGCATGATAAAAAATTATATCATAAGCTACCTACTTACTATAATACTTAGTCATAAACATAATATATAATATACGACTACAATATAAACGTAGGTAGTGTTTGTCTTATCTATAGGTGTTTATATCTATTTTACCAGGCATGAATAATCAATACTCAAATAATTTATATAATTTGTGGCTATATATTACATTGTTAGAATTATTTCTATTATTTTACGACTTACGTTAATAAACTATAATATCATGTAACCTACCTATTTACTATCTATATTATTTAAAATGTAAAGCACATTAATTAATTTAACTGATAAATCATAAATGTGCAGTTTTGTTTTGGTTCATTATAATGTAAACATCGGTAAGGCCTTCCCCTGCTCCTAAAAAATAGCCGGCAAAAAAAGAAAGTTTGTAACCTTTTTATCCTTATTTACGTTTCAAGGAAGTTAATTCGTCTGCATTTTTCGTTTCGACATACCCCCCCCCCACCCCACCCAATCAATATTTCTTCGAACGGCCCTGAGTCCATTGAATATTATAAATAATTAAGTATATAATATAAAATTGTAACATGTAAGTACCATATATAATATATTTCATATAATATAGTCAAAATGTATGGATGATTGCATTTATTTAAATTTAAAACACGCCAAAGCAATTTATTTCTGACTTTATTATGTATGCCTTACTTCATAAATTACACTTCTGACGCAAATACAAATACCCATTAAAAATAACATTTTCCAAGGCGGCTCTTTGCGGGCGAATTTTACACACTACAAAAATCTATTTGTTGTCCATTGTAGCGATCAATCGAATAGTCTTATAAAGATTTTAAAAACAGATTTAAATTCGTTAACAACTCTACTGTTAATCAACTTTATTTACTTTTTTAATATTTTCGCCTATTTTTTCCTTAATATTGTTTTATAAAATTGAAAAACACTAAATATTTGTTGACCTAATAATAAAATACCTACTGGATATAAAAATAAAATAGGTAAAAAAAGTTAATTCAGTTCAAGTGCTGTTCTCCAAATCCAAATCGGAATATAATATGATAAATTAATACGACTTACGATGGAAAAAAACATGGATAATTTTGAGTAAAATTTAGAAGAAATTCATAAAACGTCAACGATAACAATCACGCGGGTGCCTGCGCGTACGTTAACGGTATGCGCAATGCTGGTGATGTTATTATTGCGGGTAGTAGGGTATATACATACAGTATACACATATATTATAAAACATTTTCGTATTATTCAATATATAATTATTTATTAGCAATATATATTAATATTAATTTATATTTACTTTAAGTTTTAACAAATAAAACTTAATAATACATATAAACGTTATATATAAAAATAGAAGAGGTACTCACTACTTGTGCCAGTTTAACACGAAATATTACAGACCTAAAAACTGAAGTCATGGTGATTTTAATTAATTTAACATAAACATAAAAAAAAAATTATTTTTCAGTTCACAATTATTATTACTTCACTAGTCATATAGTTATTCAAAACTAATGAATGGTGTAATACTAACACACCATGAATATTAACTCGCTTATCTGTGTTGATTATGGGCGAGGTTGAAGACTATATACCTACATAAAAAAAAGTATGGTACCTATACAATAAATGACGATTAATAAACATGATTTTTTTTTAATGTAATATTGTTGAAATCACGAAAAAAATTACTCGCCGCATCATTATTTTTAATCTCAAGAAAATTGACAATAATATTGCAGACACTTGTTCTGAAATTATTATTATTTTACCTATTTAATTTTTTTTTTTATTAATTTTTCAAAACAATATCCCAATCACCCGCTTTTACCAAATTAGGAAAAGAGATAAAAAAATTTACATTTAGATTATTTTTTACTCGGGGAAATTTAACATATAACCGCAAAAAAATGGAATCTTTCTACCCAACAAAAATCCCAGTTTAATCGAACCGGCTGGATAACGAATTAAAGTTTATTAGTATTATCTACTTATAGTTTTTAAACAAATTTAGTGTATATATAGATAATAATTATTGAACTGAGTCATACTATACAGATAGGTGTTACATTGATTAGATAGATGTTATTTATGATTTCATGTTGACAAAACTTGAGAATTTATGTAGATACGACTTTACTAGGTGCAACCATCACATTCATCGTTGATTATTTATGGATATTGTGGATAACCATTAGACGTGTATTTATTATTTTTATTATTATTTTATACATTTTTTTTTTTTCAATATCAGTTATATAAATATATAATGATATAATATATAATATTATAGCTTGATGACTTATATGCGAAGTGATTGTTTCTATAAACGACAGCGGTTGAGAGGAAACTCAAAATAACGAATTAACTATGGTAGATAACTACCTATATACGTGTTAATACCTATAGTCGGGTGAATGAAAAGTGGCCGCTGATGCGAACGCCCCTGGCGTTTATTTTCATTAGGGTAACGTAAAATAGTTTTTAGGCGAACCGATATTCACAGAAAAATAACGTGATAAGCCGTATTTTTTATCTAACAGTTGTTATCAATTAGGTTTATCAATTTTGTGCATCCTGTTATCTAGATTTGTGCTCAGGAAAAAATATTAATTTGAAAAATAAAATAGAAAAGATTAAAATCAAATAACTAGAAAGTTTATGGACATTTTTTTTTTTTTTAGTCGGTCCGTCAATGACATAATGGTGGTAATATATATAGAAAATTACAAATCATAAGAATATTTGAAAGTTGTGAAGAAGATTTTAGATTATTCCAAAGTTATTAAAATCATTTTACAGCAAAACATAGTATATATATATATAGTGTTCGGGCCGGCGGCGTATAATAATAATACGCGCACACCGAACACGAAAAATACTTCGTGCGCACTACTTATTTAGATAATCTTAAAAACTAATGAATAAGGATAAATAATTACATAAAAATAGTAACTCGGATTCGATAATAAAGTGTTTGCTGTATTACGTGTACAGATAATTGACTACGGCCCTTTTGGCCCAACAGTTAAAAACTTTACAAATAATAAATAGGTATAACAATAAATAAAAAACTCACAATTTCGTGGAGCGCACACTGGCCAGCTGGTCCTATACCTATATAAATAAATAATTACACACGCACAAATGGTAACAATGGGTAACTTACATTAATATTGGCTATTAGAGCCTATAAAAATTATATAATATGAAATGTACACGATGATTTTTCGATTATTTCAGTCGATTTGATTTTAGTACCTACACGATTAGCGAGAGAAAAGAGATTAATCTTAGAAAATATTACATTTTTTATTAGAAGCATATATGGTACATATATATATATATATATATATACGGTAAACATTATAGTACCTACTCTTTCGCGAGCGGACGTACGACGACAATAGACGACGAACGGAGAACGATGACTTACTAGTTAGATACATAATTAAGTTTCATATAATTTAACAATAATAATTCACAATAACAGATAACATGAACTTAACGGTATCTAATGTGTGTGAGTGTGTCCGGGTGGTTTAATTTAATTATTTATAATTATATCGGTGTGTTAGGCAGCCGGTTCATCCGCGGCGCCCACATATAGAATTAATAATCAATAAATTTAACTTTAAAAAAGTTCTGTGTTAATGAAGTGTTTATTCGTTATAAAATTTCATTTGGATCTTTCATTTTAAATCCATCACTCAACATTTAGAATCTAAAACAAAAAAAAATTTAACAGTGGAAAAAACTGAAATGTGTTTTTTATTAATGAAAGTATTTATTCCAAATATTAATAAAATCTAATAGGTAATTAATATCTATATAATAAAAATGGTCTTATAGGAATATTATCTATAGGTGACTAAATCACATTTATATCTACCATAATTAAACTATCACTACAGAAAATACTATGCACTATGCAGACTTTCCAAATGACAGCAATTTCATTATTTACTATTCTATCATCACTTATTTATTTTTATTGATTTAAAATTTTTTGGTAGGCAATTAATCTAATTAAAACTTGTGTATGACATTTTTACTTTTATCGCCATAACAGTTTCAATCAAAAATGTTCTTACTGTATAAATAAAATTAATATACAATTTATAAAATGATAAACTTGTTGATAAAACAACTGTGATAAAAACCAAATCTCAAAATACCGCTTATTTCTTTTACTACGTTATTTCTTTTCCTGCGAAGATCGATTCGTGTTTTTAGTGATACATATTAAAATCGCGATAACGTTCCATAACCCCCCTAAAATAAAACTACAATAGGTAGCCAAAAGGTTCCATTTGTACCCAAAATGAACCTAAAAAGGAAAAAAAAGGACATATACAAAAGCGTACTCGGCCAGACCTTGTACACAGATCGTACGACTCGCACCTTAAGCGTATCTTAGTTTAAGAACCCCTCTTTATAAAAAAAAACACACATTTGCAAGCGGCCAGTTTTCGTTTTCCGATTATATGTCGAATTTCCATATTGATTTGTATGTAACGTTGCCTATAAATTATAATAAACACCTATAATACACATATTATAATTAGATTATAATTTCTATTACGTAACGTTAACTTATATTTTCGTTGATAAACTAAGTAAATATATAATTCGTATTAGACGATACAATTTTTATGAGTAGATTATTTTGATCGGAACATATTATACATATACCTACTTACATGACTACATATTCACATTCAACTATCCCAATAATTATAAATAAATATTGAATAGATATTTAAGTATATTTTATACTTTTATTGCATGCAATACAGAAGCTCGAAATTTTAGCCAGAAAAAGTAAAGTTATAGTTTTCAGATATAGGGTTTTCTGTTAGCAAATTTATTCTAGTCGGTATTTTATAAGAGAAAATTGTTATAGATTGGAAAATAACAAATAAACTTGTTTTGGTTACTGCAGACATATTTTTATATATTTGTATAAATTGTGTGTATGTATAAACGTTTTTGGGTAGAAGAAGTTGAATAGAAGATTTTAAGTAAAGAGGTTTCTGATAGAAAATGCATTCTTGTCGGTTCTTTAAAGATGTAATTTTTTCGATTTTCCGATTAGTTTTTATAAACGTGAAGGAAAACTATAAATTAAATAAATTGCTAAAACTATAAATTAACAAAAATTGTTATGAATTGGACAGATATAATGCCAAAAACTTTAAATTTATTCCACATATTCATTATAGTACTATATCGACATCATAAAAATATTAAAACTCTTTTACCACTTTTCAGTATTTTTTATAAAATGTTGAACTTTTTGATTGGATTTGTTTTTTTGAACAAGTTGCTATAATCTGTATACACTGTTTTTGGGGTAGAAGGAGTCTAGTGGGAGTGTCGGGTAGAAACATTTCTTAACCTTTCTTTATAAATATTATAATTTCAAGTTTTGACATATATATTATTAATAGTTTTAATTCCATTGGATATAGACACACGCTTTTTCTAAATACAGTGATGTTTCAACCTGAATATCATTAAATACCTTATTATGCCTACATCAATGAAATTATAAGTATTTGAGTGAATATTATTATGGTTATTATATATTTTATTAATAAAATATTAATTCCACCTTATAAGTTATATGGTAAACTCAATATTAACCTAGCTGGTTATTATATTATTTTTTTGAGACACCTGACACAATTCATCAAACCCGCTAATATCTGCATCTCAACTATTGGGTTTTTATAAATATTTTTATAAATATTTTCATTGTATTACAGAATTCCAAAGAGCTATTGACTGGTTGACATTGCAACGGGGCAAAGACTGGGGATGGGGTACCGGGACAGACACAGCTCAGGCGATCGTAGCCATGGAGATGACGAAGACTGGGGGTCTTTTGGAACGAGAATTGAGTGCAAAACAATTGGAAATAGAATTGTTGGCCAGACTTTGGCAACACCACGACCCAGAGTCGGTTACCCTCCAACAACAGGACAACGAAGACGAAGCGTTGACCGTAGCAAACATAGCGACGTATTCGATGGCATTGGCTAGCGCTTGTCATGATCCGAGACAATTCCACGGACATGATTTAATTGGTAAAAGTTACTTATTTCATAATTAAAAAATAAAAACTTAATAAATAAATAATTTTCAATCGCTTTAATCCAATAACGGTTCGAACATAATATATGTTTAATATAATTTATACTATATAGGTTCATTACTACAACACGAAACTATTTCCGATTTGGATTTCTCGTACAGTTCTTTAGTAGCGTGCGAATCGGGCACTCATGTCAGAAAGAGACATATTAGAAGGCTGATGGAAATAGCCAACACTAAACACACAGTGGGTTAGTTAGTTCAAATACAATAGAATTAAAATAAAAATATATTTAATATAACTCATGGTTGTATGTGGTTTATTTGTAGATTCATTGAGCGTAGCTATTTTAGCACTCCAATGTGTGGAACACGATCACCGCAATCGAAACGTTAAACCGTTGCTTAAGAAGCCATTGGCGACACTAATAGCACTTCAACAACTAGACGGAGGATTCGGTAGTCTCCATACAACCGCATTGGCAATTCGAGTGAGTAAATACAGTTAAAGTGATTGTATAGTTTAGATTATAGGCTATACGATAGATGTAACTTAAAATATATTGCTTATATTACACGAAACTATGACAAAAATAATCTCTACTATATGTCAAATTGTAAGGAAAATTTTCAACAGTTTATGCGTAGTAACTCAAATGATTGATAGCAACTATAAAAAAAAGTAATCCAGATACAGAAGGTAAAAGTTGACCCGTCGTCCTTTCGGTCCTCCGACAGGATAGTGTATTAATATTATTTAAAATTTTAAAGCAAAAATAAGACATTGTATTCAAAAGACGATTCCGAGCGAAGTTATATATTAATATAAATTATAATTAATAATAAATAATAAATAAAAATAAATAGGTAACCATATAAAATAATATATAATTAGATATGATTAGATATTATCCAAAAATAATGTAAAAACAAAAAATATCAAACATGAAATAAACAATCATAATTTTTATAAAAATACAAAAATCTAATGTACTTGTATTTACTAGATATTAAATATATTAAATGGTAGAACGGAAGATAAACAACAGTTTATTTTTAAAACTAACGCGATAAGTATCAACATAATCAACATGTATAGTAATTGTATACATACTAAATTAGCTAAAGATAAGGTACTGGAGGAAAAAGTCCCAGTTGCTATGTTAGTTTCATAATTTTATTGAAAAAACAGAAAGGAAAATCTAGTAGATTATAAATTCCGGAATACGAAACTCAACTTGGAATAACAATTCAGGATTATCGATATTATAGACAATATGATCATAAGTAAACATAATATTAGCTAACAGCACATGAATCAAGTTAAAATTATGACCTATTAAATGTAAAATCTGCAATTAAATTATACGAATCCCTAGAAATTTAGTCATATTAAAAGCTAACGACTTTAAAAATGTATTTTAGAATTTCGAAATATGAATATCTTAGATTTAAGATCATATTAGAGATCCAAATTCTAAGTGCGATCTAACTAATTCACAATACAATGATTTCAAACAAAATTTATTTTTAAATTTAGCAGCACTTCTGTTCAGAAAACCTAGCATTTTGAAAGCTTTTTAATAGGTAATTAATTTTAAATTAAAATCGAAAGTAAAATCAGAACATAAAATAAAAATACCTAGATCTCTGAAAGTATACTTTCTATCCAACTGATAATTAGAAATATGGTAAAGAAAAGTTACCGGACTATCATTACAAACAAAATATATTATTTTAAACTTATCAACATTTAAAAAGAAGTAATTAAATGTGCTTCAATCTAAAAAAAAAAAATAAAACATTTTTTGTTATGAAATACAGTAATTTCTAGAATGAATGGCAGAATATATTTTGGTATCTTTAACAAATAATAAACGCTAATTCCAGGATCAAAAATGGAAAGCAAATCGTTTATAAACATAAGAAATAATAGAGGGCCTAAATGAGAGCATCGGGGTACATCTGAATATGCAATAAAATTAAATTTGTTATTTTGTTATTTCCCTACATTTAAAAAATATTTTCATTATAAAAGGTTTTTATTTCTTTTCTGTTTACTAATTTTCTACCGAAAAAATTCTTTACTTCAAAATTCCTACTCGGATCCTTCTACCCGACAAAAAGTATACAGATATAAAAGAAAAATACGTTCCTCGGTTCTTGCAGAACCCATTATATTATTATCCCTTCGAATAGGTATTATATGTTTTTGTTAATACAAAACTTACGTCACTTTTTATTCACTGCCTATTCAATAGCCCCGTATCAAAATTGCACACTGTATACGTACTTCTTATCATTTATGCTATGGATATTACTACCTTCAAAGTTATGGGGTTTATGGTTAGGCTTTGTTAATGGTGATAACTGCGCTCGTACGACCAGTGATCAAGTATTAATAAAATATTGTCCGCTTTATAGGCATTGCAAGAAGGTAAAGCCATATGGAATCGAACGAATGCGGTCGATTGGCTATTGAACCATCAAGGACCAGACGGAGCTTTCTTTGATGTAGCTACAACAGCTGAAGTGATAATCGCCTTAGCACGGGTTTCCGGTGTCGCAGAAGGTATAGCGGACCACTGTGAAGTCAGACCAGGAGCTGGTGAGTATTAAATTGAGAGGTACGACGAAGATATAAGCATTTTTAAAACCGTATTGGTCACAATAGATAAGGACAACGTCGGTACCGCAGTAATCATACCACATCCATCAGCCGTCGATACCAAACGTCCAATGTCTATGAATGTAAGCGAACCAGTCGTCACCGACGAATACAAACTCCCACAGGTGTCGGACAGTGGCACCAATGTGACGGTCAGCTATTCGTTGTGGATTGGCAGTAACATCACAGAAAAACGGTCCATCAACATCACGGCTGATCATAATGTCACGTTTTATGAAATCATGCAAAGAGCGTCTGATCTAGATAGCGCATTCACGTACGTTACCTACTCGACTCATCAATTTTAAAAAATAGATAAGCACATAAACAGTGTTATGCACAATGTTATAAGATAGTTTTATCCAGTATTTTGTACAGTTATACGAGTATATTTTCCTACAGATCGTGTCTTACAACTCACATCAGTATTTTAGTAATTTTTATTTTTAATTCACTTAAGAGCGAATTTTTGTATAAGCAGTAAACAATGACCTATACTGGTTAACTTTTAAATAGTATCAAAAATGTCTAAATAATCTCTAAAATATATTCTCCATGTGTTTGATAAAGTTCGCAGGAAAGTGGAAACAGATGTTGGGGGGGGGGGGGTTTAGGTCGTTTAGTTATCTATATTGGACTTTTTCTTATGGTGTTAAAAATGTAAAATGTAACACATAATTGGTATTTATTTAGATTTTCAGCTACGGAGTGGCCAAATGGCCATTACGTTCATACCCTGTCAGGACTGAAGGAGGAGCCGATGAGTTATCATTTTTGGCTATTGTACAAACTTAAATCGTGTCCTGACCCGCAAAATCCTCCAAGCAACCAACTAGTAGCTCCTACAGGCGTAGACGATCTAATCGTTCAAAATGGCGAACACTACTTATTTTGGTACAAGAAACTCTAAATATTAAAGGTTTGTCTTATTTACCTGCAAATTTAAACGTATCGTGCTTTTGTCGGATAATATTAATAACATATTTTTTTATCGTTGTGTTTCAGGATTACAAAATGGAATTTTAAATATTCATGATACAACGTTTGAATTAAGGTCGACAATAATTAACAGAAATATTAATTTTTAATAAAAATATCTTTTTTTTTTTTTCTTAGGAGTTAAGTGATATTCATTTTAGACTTGTTGAAAACTATGTGTCAAAAGTTATTTTTCTCTGTACCTATATATACCTACGCTTACATAAAACTAACAAAATACATTTCTTTTCTTGCAAATTGTACTTTTAATATTATTGTATCAAATTGATTACCAACTCATCACTGGTTAATGTTTATATAAGCTTCTTATTTAAAATTCTTTAGCTTGATTATATTAATTGCATTTTGCCAAATATGTCTTATACGTACATCTTATAAGTTATATATATATATATATATATACACACTGTATCATAAATACAATAATTGTCTTAGTCACTACATACGTAACATCATCACTAATATTTATACAATTTATAATTATTAATTTACAATTTATACTCAATTTATTGTGTTTATAATTTAAATCTTTGAAAGGCTGTGGAAAATACATTATCTTTCAAAATTTTTTCGCTCTAAGAAATTATTTTTAAATATTAAGATAATATTATCTATTTATATAGTGTTATACTCAATACACGCATGTTTTTTTTTATTTTGATTAGAAATATGTTATCTGTCTCGTTTTAATCATCATATTATAATTTATAATCCTTTTTAAATTATATATAGGTATAAAATGAGTTTATAAATAATTAATCCTACTTTTATACCAGCTTTTCGAAATGTTTTACGCTTTCAAATATAAAATATAACTGAGCAAAATCAACTCCATCATATACAAAATATATCAGCTTTTTCACATGCATTTTATTTTCATTTGCATATTATCTGTAACTGTAACGAGTAGCGTCGCATTTAACAATCAAGTATACTTATCAGTTTCAGTTATATATTGAACATTAGATATACAAATATACCTACGACTTATGCATAGTTTTTAAAAATATATGCGACATAGGTACCTTGTACATACCTACCTAAAAAATTCGATAAACAAAATCTTGTTAAAAGTTTTATAAATAAGTTCTAAAACTGTATAAACCATAGCATATATATAAATGATTTAATGCAACACTAATAGACTATAATATATTATATTGTTTAATATTAGTGGCTAATTATAATCTATATACAGTGAAATTGCAAACTTGCTCTATATTTTTATACATTTAATATGTAGATCATTGACCTTACAAATTGAAAGTTAAAAGAATTTACCTACTTTATAATTGGCCATATAGACTGGATGGTCCTACAACAAAATTACAACAGGTTCTTTAAATTTAACCTTAGAGATACAATTAACTTCAATAAATTTACTAAATTATTTGAATAATAGGTCTTGTTTGCAAGCAAATTATTTAAACTTTCTATATCTAAGGCCAAATTATTAAGTACCTATTTTCTTTAAACTTTCTGTCAAAGTCAAATATTTTAAACACCTATATTACACTAGTTTTGTAGGCTACAGCTAAAAAGAAATACCAATTTACCAGTCGGGTAGGATACTGGAAGTGGATTTATCAATTTTGAAAAATATGTTAAATCATTTATTTCTATAAAACAATTTCCTAAAAAGAATACCGAAAATACTCAGTGAGATCACCCGATAATGAAATATTTTTAATACTTTCAAAACCTAGATTTTTATTTTTTATTTGTAGTATATTAATTTAAATGTAAAACTAAATACTCCATGCTGGGTCATTCCATTTCAAATTATTTGACACCTATACCGGCTATAGGTACCCCTTCAGATATAGATGAAACATTGTATTTTATTTATCTTACTATATAGATATGAAAGAATACAACATTTTATCACTATATCATCACTGGGTTTTTTTTTTTTTTTTTTTTTTTTTTATTGGTACTTAAAATGTAGGTAAAATAAGCGTATTTGTTGTTTCTGCGAGATCTCCGTGTAAACCTGTACTTTCAATCTAAAAAATTTCGATCTCTACTATTTTTAATGCAAATTTTATAAAAATTTACAATATTATAAAGTAAGTTGTTTTGATTTCAAAAAATAAACACTCCATGTTTATTTATTTGGCAAAAAAAAAAATATATTTTTGGATATTTTCCAAGACTTATTATTTATTGATATTTATTTAGTACGAAAACATTGTTTTACAAAAAAATCAATATCTCTAAAAGGTAAAGTGATAATCAAGACAATTTTTTTTTTAAACTAATCTATATTATATTTCCTATTATATTAACATTAAAATATATAACATTTTACGTCCTGCATGGCAAAAAACGCATTCCAAAATAAAAAAATTAATCGGTACTTGTATTTCATAACTAATTATGAGAAGAAATTCAAATAGCCACCATTTGTTTCATAAAATATAAAAAGATTTAGTGATAATAAATAAAGTGAATGAATAAAATAATTATAAACTTTCAGAGGTAGGAAAATTTAGAATATGAAAAAGGTAAAAATCTTTGTCTCTGCAGGAAGTTTGCAGGGTCTAACATGTTCAGGTCTGTTTGCTTTGCTATGCTCAGTTGTGAGTTTTGAATACAAGTATTTAAACAATTGGTATTATTTTTAAAATAGCATATTATAAATTTATAAGTGGTTTTTATTGTGTATATGCAGTGTTAAAGCTTTATTACAATTAAACAATTATTAGCTCAATACTTCTTTTCTACTAAATTTAATGTACCTACCTTGGTAAAACAATTATTCTAGTTATTGAGATTCTACTATGTAATCCTTTTCAAATTCTCAATCAAAAAAAAAAAATTGGACAGGACGGGTGTGTACCTCACAGGTTTTTCAATTTAAGTAGATGCAAAAACAATTTGTTCATACATATATTCGTATAAGTACATATTTAAAAAGACTGAATACATTTTTCACTAATGATGTAAATATGGATTAGTGCAGGGATGATTTTGTATGGTCATAGAGAAAGAAATTTCAATTAAATTTACCAAAGAAAGAAATGAAAATAGGTACTAAATACACATGTGTATTTTATACCTATATTTGGAATGAAAATTTGAATTTAGAAATTTGAATTTTGAAACTTAATTGAAAAAAAATCGGACAGAACTGGTGTGGACCCCGCAGGTTTTGCAATTTGGATAGATCCAAAAAAAAATGATTCATACTTATATTCATATAAGTACCTACATATCCAAAAATAATAAATACATTTTTTCCTAATTAGGTAAATTAGAATGAGTGTAGGAATGATTTTTTATAGCCATAGAGAAAAAAATTTCAATTCAATTTACCAAAGAAATAAATGAAAATAGGTACCAAATACACATGTGTATGATATACCTATATTTTGAATTAAAATTTGAATCGAGAAATGTTAAGTTCAAATTTAATTGAAAAAAAATTGAACAGGATGGGTGTGGACCCCGCAGGTCTTTCAATTTGGGTAAATGTAAAGTATATTTTATATTATTATACTATTGATTATTCTATTCAATGTTAGTTTAGTCATAATCGTCTTCCTGCCTATTCTAATCGTAATAAAAATATTTCTTCTACTGCATTTATCACAATAATATAGAGGTACATTCGTCATATACACTTGTTCATTATTCTTCTATGCACAGCCAGAAAATCTACTATTCCACTTCTTCTTCTCTTCTTATAAAAATCCTCTATAGGAACACTATTTTTTCAATTCAAAATTCAGGGTAAAAAGACAAAATAAGTTGGCAACGAGTAAAAAAAAATTGTCACATATGTATTTTAAATGGCGTATTCTTGTATTTTAAATCACTATACAGTATGGAATAAATACATTTTATATAATTATGTGTATAGTGACAATATATTACCATTTTAATAATAAAACTATAAATAACGATTTTTTTTCGCAAATGCAACTAAAATATTAAGGTTGCTGTTCAAATACGAATATCATTATTAATATTAGTGGGTTTTGTCAAGTCCGGTAAGGGACAAGACCCACACGGCACGTATAGGTGCTGTTCAATACCTCTTGTAGTAGTTCTGGGAGCGCCCGGCATAAGCGGTACGGTCTGCAAGGTGCGACCGGTCGCAACGACCGGTCGTCGTGATTGACGACGCGAGCGGTCGTCGCGACAATATATTGGAAGTATGGTCTGCAAGGCGCG
>JAIPRL010005217.1:0-33382 GCA_025469235.1 Pemphigus obesinymphae
ATTATTATAAATGTAAAAAATGTTTAATGTAAAAATTGATAACATTAAGTGATAACAGATAATTAGGGGAAAATCAGGTTTGTGGTGGGGACAGATCGGGATCGGTATTTTTCGACCACCTCGCTACTGCGGTCGAAAAAAAGTAAACCGGTGTGTTTCAATTTTTAACCGGTTTAGTCTATCGAATTTCTTAAAAGTACACCGGTTTACTTTTTAAAGGGAAATCTAAACCGGTTTAGTCTAGCGAATTTCTTGATTATTTATGCAACTGTGTAAGGTTTATCAGTTTCGCACCTCCAGTGTTGCTAAAAATGATAAATAATAAAATAGTCACGGCCTAAATTATTATTGAAAGTTACCATATATATATATATATATATATTTCAAAAATGTCGTCAGAAATGGAACCTCTCCACCTGTCAAAATAAGTAATTATTCGGTAACAATGCATACTCAGTAGGTATATTAACTATTTTTAAAACATTATTATTATTTAATATGCATTATTTTGGAAAACATTGATAATACAATATTAACAATACTACACACACGGGTAGGTACATGAATATATAGCTGCTGTAGGTACTTGTATTTTAGTGTATATTAGATAGAGGTATTCTAGATTATAATTAATTTTCATTGTAATTTCGTGAATGGCCAACGTCGCGGCGTGTGCATGAGTGGCGCATCGATTCTTATCGATTACGTACATGCTATTGTAGGTACCTACTAAAATAATTGCGTATGAGTACCTACTAAAAAGTAAAATCCTCATTCGAAAATTTGCATTGTTCTACGGACAAACTTTAACTTAATTTACGAGTATATACTTTTGTATAAAATCAACTTGAAAGTTAACACGTTAAGATTAATAAAAAAAAGTAACTTATTAAGTTAAATGTTAATTTGAAAAAAGTAACGCGTTAAATAACTTAATTAAAATTAACTTAAATTTTGTAACTTAATTTTAATTTTTAACTGGTTAATGCCCAGCCTTGCTATTTTCTATATCTATTTCATGTATATTTTCACTATCAATTCTACACCACACGATTCTCAGGAGTATTATTTAGGTAATTTATTATACTTTTTTAGTACGATTTTGTGTTTGTGTAAGGCGTAGGTACGTGATCATTAGTGTTAAAAATATACGGGAAGCCATTACACGCACCCGCGTGCACATGTCAGCTATCTATTTTGTAACCACAGAATAATGCACACTATTTTCACTCAAATAGACGATTCTAATTCCATCAGAACGTCGCAATGAGTACATCAATTTTAATTTTGTAAAATATTCTAATTTCTCATAGCATTTACAAGGGAATGATCCAAACACTTTTAAAAAAAAAAAATTGTTATATAATTAGATATTTATGTTCAACATTTTGAAAATAGTAGGAACTTTAAATGATTTTAATTATTGTAAAATATATGAAAATTAAAAATGTGGGTCTATCATTCCTTCGAGGAAGTAATGAAAAATCTATATACATTTTCAAAATTGTTAATGCGGAGTACGCATCGTGCCAGACTGTTGGAATTAGAATGACTAGTTTTTGACTAAAAAAATGGTGGTCTGGAAGCCCCTTCAAGTTAAAATATCATAAAATGAATAATATCTATTTTCCTAGTAACCGAATCAACAAACTCATATTCGTCATTTATCTATCAATAACTACGGACAAACGGACAGGTAGACATGTGGACAGACGGATAAAATCCGTCAAGAGTTCATTTTCATAGATATAAGATGTCTAAGTTTATGTTTACAAAGCTAAACACATTATTTTAAAACCAAAACATTCCTCGTTTGATAAGGATCTAAAATAATTTTTACTGTCGACTTCGAAGATTATTTAAGAATAATTATAGAGTACCCAAAATCTATTATGTAAATTTTATCTTAAATATTCATTGAAATAATACATTGTGTCGACAAATATTAAGTGGCTTTAAATATGTGTTTTTTATTTATTTATGTGTGTATACATTTTTTTGGGTAGAAAGAGCTTCTTCTAAGAGCTTCTTGATAGTAAATTTTAAATTTATGAGTAGTTTTCTGGCTGATGAGAAAATACTGAACATTTTTAATAAATTAGAAAACAATACTATACTGAATCATGTAATCGAAAAAAATGATTTATCATTGTTTTAAAATTCAATACATTTATCACTATCGTATCCTATCCAAGTAGCAAAGTAGTTCCAAGTGTTCCAATCCCTACTGACCAACTTTTAAAAAAATTGGTATTACAATAAATGTGTGTGCAATTTTTATGAAGAAGAATATTTTAAGAAAAATGTAAATTGAATCATTTAAAAATATTAAAATATACGTTTTAAAAGTTTTTTAATAAGTGGTCCTATGTACCTAAGTATCGTTTACATTGTTACGTAAACACTATATTTGTTCAAAAATATAACTTTATTTAGAAAACTGCCCATCCGACTTGTACAATTTTACCTATAGCTCTCTCGACAATTATTCACTTTTTAAAACAAATTTATTTAATTATTTTGAAATAGGATAGTCTCTTCTAACTTCTCGATTAGCTATTATGTTCATATTTTAAAAAACTAATTTAGGTATTTGTATTTATATATATAACACATTTCGAAAATGTCAAATATATCGACATATGATAATTTGTACCACGCTATACAACCACCCTTGTTTTGACATGATAAAATATGACGTTCGACGACCTCTTAAGACGTTGTTGAACTTTGAAATTTTAATTAAAACTAATGTAAAAACTAAAAATGTTTTTAATTTAAACAAAAAGTGAATTTAAAATAAAGACAGACGCTATATAATATACTTACATATTAAAATAATAAAATATTATACTCAATGGCTTATACGGGATTACTATATAGGGCGGGAGGTTATATAGGTAGACTAAGTCATAAACATTTTGGAAATTAATGAAAAAATTGGTAAAATACATACTTTATACTATAAAAATATATATATATAAAGTAGGTCTCATATCGAAAACTTAATTGAATCGAAAATATCCCTGGATATACTGTAAAACCGCACGTGGAAAATAAAATATTTCGGGAGAAATGGCTGGGACTTAGTTTTGTCAAATCGCAATAACTACGAATAAGTATTTTGGGTTTGATCTAAATAGTTTAAAATTTAAAAATATAAAGAAAATACATCATTTTATTTTTGACGTAGATCGTAGAAAATGTGAAATTATGAAATTTGTACCAAACAAAACTGATAATTTAACAAGAAATCAATAATAATAGATAGACATTATTATCTTTATTTTATCGTACTTAATTGTAATTTATTTTAAGATAACACATTATACCTACTTACTACTACAATTTACAAATATAATACATTCAAGGATGTTAAGTTAAAACAGTTTGCGTCAGGAAAAAACATATTGACTTTGTTTAAGACATTTAAAACTCCTGTTTTAAACATCAATAAAAAAAAAAAAATAGTTATAAACAGCTTTAACTACTTATAAAACATTGATCATAAGAATATATTATTTATCACAGAGCAATATTATTATACACCGAAAACAAAAAGTGTTTATTCGATAATATTTTGTTAATATTATTAAAAATATAAAATAATGTCATAATATACTCTCACATAGAATTAAGTTTACAACAGTCGTAGATCCAAGGGGAGGGCGAAAGGGGCATGCGCCCTCTACAAATTCCAAAAAATATACTAATATCTATATAGGCATAATATTTTACACAAATGGATATAGGTACTCACAAAACCACTCAAGGGTATGCACCCCTTCCTTATATACAATTTCTGGATCTACCCTTAGATTACAAATGCTATATTTAAGCGATATATTTTTTCATAATAATCGTAGTCTAGTAATAGTAATAACCAAATGAAACAATAAATACTTCAATAATACTTTCTTACTAAAACCCAAAGCTAATGTAATATAAACAGTGATACGTGTAACAATGTAATATATAGGAGTCAAAGTGTGTAGTTACTTTAAATTTAAATGTTGAATATATTAATAATGTAATACAGTTTACATGCACCCGAATTAATAATTCAGATTTCGATTTCGGGTGTTGAAAAATAATTCGGGTGTTTAAATTCGGTTGTTAGTTGTTATGGATTATTGAACATTTCCGTTTACGGTTTTATGATATACTATTTGGGTTGATTCGGGTTTTTAAAAAAAAACTTTTTTGGTTATCAGTTCATACTAGACTTTCAATGCCAGTTTGTTAAAATCATCAAATTTTAATTTTAATATAATAACAATAAATAAAAATCATTTACAAATAATTATGACTAAATTACCATTTATCAATAATTATATTTGCATCTAAATACTAGATTAATAATAAATCATAATTTGTATTCATTTAATCTTTATATTATCATATAATATTAAACGTTAATTTCAGTTTAAATCTTAATTCTTCTTTAAAGATGGGGGGGGGGGTTCATTTACTGACCACATTTTAAATTACCGTTGAGGAGTGGTGGTTAGTGACAGTAACCACCTTTTTAAATATTTGTTTAATTTACTTGATCACATTTCCATAATACAAAACTTTAAAATATATAGATACTTACTTATAAGGATAAAATAAAGTTTATAAAAATAAACAACCACGATTCATTTTTAAACATTTAACATTTACGAATACGTCACGTGCTTGTCCACTGATAACATTTCCGTTATTTTAATCATAACAATAATTATTAAAAAGTCCTCGCAAAATACACATGTTATATGATAGCGGTTAATAAGTAGTGTTACCATATTTGTTGCAAAAAATACATACAAATTGATGTGTCACTTCATTTTTTAAATTACTTTAAAAATTCAGGTTTCGGGTTAACCTAAATATTCATTCGGGTTTTGGGTTAATGTTGGGTAATTGTTGTCCATTTTTTTTTTTTTTTTTTTTTTTTGGATTATTCGGGTTTTGAGTTATGTGATTTATCAGGCTTAATTTGTGTTTCGGGTTTCGGGTTAATTCAAGTGCAAAGCCCTAGTATACACTATATACCTATAACTAAATTTGATATTTTATTGCATAAATAAAGTTTGAAATTTACAAAAACATTATTATAGACTATAATTTTAATTTAAACTTTTTTCCATATGCATTCAAATTTGGGCTTTTTCCGCTAGAATTATACTTGAGTTTTTTTTTCATGGATTTTTTCCTTTAGCTTATATTTTTATTACACCCTACAGAATATAAGTTCATCAATTTTTGAATACCAGAATTTCCAATAAAAAAATTCGTATTTTTAAAAAAACGTTTATAACAAAAATAATACATCTAAAACAAAAACAAAAAACGTGTAAAAAACATGTAAAAAAAACATTTCAAAGTTTAAAGCACCGATTTAAACGTTTAAAACGCTTTAAAGGTTTATTTTTTTTCATTTTTTTTTTACAACTTTGTATACTTACATAGTATACAGTCACCTATGTACCTAACCCCGTAACTCGTATCGTGTTTGCTGGTTTAATCCAGTATTTTATGTTTCGGACTAAAACCATATTTTCTAATTATGGAAGACATAAATTTATATTACAATAGATATTTAATAATTTATGTTATACCTATTAGATATCTTTTAATTTATTGAAATTTTAAAATAAAATAAATTTTAAAAAATAACTGTTCACAGTTATTATTTTATGATTTATATTAGAATTTTTTTTTTCAAGTTATAAATTGAACAACTTAATATTTTAATATTAAAACGCGGGAAATGGAGTGGGGGAGTTTCAACCCCCTCCCATGATTATACCACTGATTATACTTATTTTGTAACGAATTATTCAATAGACCATAATGGTAAAATAATTTCACAATTCAGAAGAAATTTTAAAAAAATAAATTATTTGTTTATAATTAAAGATTTTCACGATTTCACTCTCAAAACTTGAGAATGCTTATATTATGTCTACAGTATTAATAAAAAAAAATCGTTAAACAACAATACTTACAATGGTATCTGTTTAAAATGTAATTATAACCAGTTTTGTAAAAAAATAAGTACTTATAAAAAGCATTCTAAAAATTTTTATTCGAAAGAACGGAGAAAAAAGTAGTTAGATTACAAACTCATTCAAATAATGAGAAAGTATTTAAACATTAATTTAAGAATAAAAGTTAAGACTTTTAAATTCGAATTGATTAGTTTAAAAAAATACTTTTAATTATCTAATATAAAATATTTAAAATGTCAACCTGATGATGACTTATGGTTGAAACTATTTTTTACCTATATAATCATTTTTCGAATACTATTTTTTTTTTTTTTATATATTCATTTTATATATATATATATATTTAAGGATTTGAGTTAGTCTAAAATAATATACAATTAAAATAACTTTCACCTAACCCTTATAATAATAATTCTCTCCCATTTTATGTTTCTTGGAAACACTAGAATCGTTGCTTCTTTAAGTAAATTATAAAAAAAATCTAATAAAATAAATGTTGTTTTTCATCATTTAAAAAAAATTGTTTTCGAAAATAATATAAAACTACGGTAAAAATGTATTTAGAACAAAATATATAATATGATTTAATATTGAAAATGTGTTTAAATAGGTACTTTTACTCGAATACCTACTTTCCAAGATCGAACATACACTAATAAATACGTTTTATTGTACTGTGTAATATGAAATTAATTAGAAACTTTCAACGAATAAATTAATAATATATTTCTATCATTATGGAATTGTTCGTATTGTTTTAATATTTAAATGCATTTACGTACGAATAATAATAGTTTACTTACCAATTTTATGAAGTATCGTTTTCTCTGCAAACAATTATTTTAGCTCATCAAATTATTGTTTTATGAATTGTACGACAGGATTCAAAGGAACTGGTGTGGTTTTATGACTTGGCAACAATAACACTGTGGGATAACTGACGGAGCAAAAACGAGGATCGCCAACGAAACTTTGGCCGAAAGTCCCCGAACACTTCCGGTATGAATCGAACACTACAATTTGATTACAATTGTATTTTTCCCCAATGTAGTTTATCGAAAAATATTTTATAAATACTTTTGATTTAGACAGGGGCAGCCCGATGAAATATTTATGAAAGGGGGAGGGGTGTCTCAAAAATACCGATGAAAAACATCTTTGAAATGTATTTAAGCAAAAAAAAAAGTCATCAACTTTTTTTCTAATTTTGACGACTAAATGCCAAACAATTTATAGTTTGCCGTAAAAATTAAAACAAAGGTTATGACTTTCTGTTTCTGTTTTTACCGACTGAACTTCATTTCCTAACTGCTTTCCAGTGGTGGGGGGATGAAACACCACCAAAAATCCGGCCTTGCTTATAGGTATATCTACATTTTATTCTTATTTGAAAAATAATTATTATTTCAGTTCCATTGTAATTATAGTCTATAAACATTTATTAAAAAAATCTAATTAATGTATAGCACAATGATATTATAAGATATAACAGCATAATAGTGTAAATAATATAAACAGGCATGCAGGATAATATTTGAAATACCTACTTCGAATTTGATCATGAAATATAAAATGCAATTATACTTACAAATTGTCCTTGTGCTACATTATTCCCTACAAATTTTGTTTAATAATAAAAGAAATTAATAGTTTCATTCAAATAATAAAAATAAACTACATTTACTATAGATGTAAGATCATAAACATTTTTCAAATGACGTTTTGTTCGATTCTTTAAGCATATGAATAATAGCTAATGTATACGCAAATATAAACAAAAACGTATATTATATGTTGGTTACCCTCATAATTTAAGCAGAAACCCCTCTAAAGAAAGATGAATTACAATAACTTATGTTTGACAAAGTAGAAAAATAATAAAATTCAATGTTTACTTTGAATATAAATTATAAAAATAATGTTTATGTTTTACTATTTATTCGAGTTTCAAATGTAATTCTTTAATTATTAATAAATACAATTATTATATAATGATAATATGTACATGGTGATTCTAATTTTATCGTGCAGCACTTTTTTTCTAATTTAAAATGTATTTATTTTAATAATTTTCAAGCAGTGATAAACAATATACTACAATTTACAAATAAATATGTTTTTAAATATTTTTAAATTTTCATACTTTTTTAAATGGCAATCTTCATTTTTGACTTAATATAGTTATATACTGACACCGAATATTTATTTAAATACTTTAATGTATTGTATCTATTATTTAACAAACAGTTTATTATTTATAACTAGGTATATATATATAGGTAGCATTTAAAGTTTCGATAAGAGATGAGAAGAAATATTCTTTTTAGAATCCCGGACTACTCCACTATTCTAAACTTTCATTATTCATAATAACCGGTTCAATATTTGATATTGAGTCATGAATTTTTTCTGAACATTTTTGGATTATTAAATCAAAAATATAGGTTGCTATTAAAAAAATATTAAAAATATTAATTTTTTTGTTAAAATATTATATATTATTATAATAATGCATTATTTAGGAATAGGTACTTCAAATATTATTAAAAACCAATTGTAAACCCACGACCGTATAATACGGTATAAAAAGTGATGGGACTTTTTTTTAATGAGTAAATAGAGTACCCCTACTTTTATTTAGACGACCACTGATTATACTATTTGGGTTTTCTTTACTTCGATACATTGTCGAATCGGATTTTTTTAAGTTTTAATTTCGTATAGTGATGCCCAATGGAGCCGAATGCCATATCCAACCGGCGGAATCAATGAAATTTAGAAGTTTGCCAACCGTACGATAATTATCGTATTTGTATGAATATTTTAATAATATTTTATTTTTTGTAGTTATAGCTAGTACCTACTATTACAGTCTTTAGTGTTTTATTTTACTATTTATATATATTATAATATATATATTTTTTTTTTTATCAAAAACATGTTAAATATGATAATTTGATAACTTCTATATTCGACATTGAAGGTTGGCAACGTTGAGTGGGTCAGCCAGTAAAAAATTTAATTGGCAAAATTTCGCTTTAGGGCGGCAAAATTAAAATTTGAATATCGACAACCGACGGCGATTATCGTTTTTTTTTTTTGTAAGATAGTTAGAGAAAAAATTAAGGAATTTTTTTTTGCTTCTTTACATTTTTCAAGAAGTATTTTAGTATAATTTTTGTATTTTACAATGATACAAGATACAAGATACAAATATCAAAGATACATAAATAATACAAGATAGGTACTCTAAAAAATATAATTATTATTTTATAGTAAAAATTGTTATTAATTATTCACATTTTATAAAAAATATATATTATAAATATATAATTCTTCTATACGTGTGCATATCACTGAACTCCTCCTAAATGACTGGACCGATTTCGATGAAATATTTTGTGTGCCATCGGGTTCTAGGAAATTGTATTTTTAATTTTTTGATGAACATTTAATTCTTAATTTCTAAAATTTTTCGCATATCATAACATATACCCCAAAATTTCACCCCTCTCCGCCATCACCATCCCCCAAATATTTTTTAAAATGAAAAAATCATTAGTTCGTGAATATTTGACCAATAATAAAGAACAGGTCTTTTTTATGTACCACGTTTCTGAAGTTCCACGTTGTTGAAATTTTTTACGATTTTTTTGACAGAGTTGTTTCAAACACTTCCCTAAGTGTCCCCACATCGCCCATTATTTCATTTTTCGCCTGAGGTGGGGAGGGAAGAAATGTATTATATTTATAATATTTATGGTGTATTGAAAATTAAAAAAATTAAAAGTTAATGTAGCGGATGGTTATGCGAACGTGCTATTTTAACTTCGATAAATAATCGATCTGATATAATAAACTCGCAAATAATTAGTGAATTATTTGGATTATTAAAAAAAGTAGAAAATGGTGTAAAATTGGCTACTACAGTGTAATACGTATTCACACATGAATTATAGTTATAGTTCACGAACTACGTGACAATGAGCCTAAATACTTCAAAATCGAATCGTCGATCGTATATAATGTGTCCACACACGTTCCAATCGGTCGTTTATCAAACCCCGTCCAACGATAAATTTTATGCGAGCTCAAACTCCGTCTCGCCATACAACATGTAGTACTACAAGCCCACGCACACATTTGGTTAATCGTATCAAACCAAATTGTACAATGTGTTGTACGATCAATTGTATCGTGTGAGGGACGCTTAATTTTGTTTTATTATCTGTGAGATATGAAGAAAGATAGTATGATATGCGGTTACAACGTCCTTCTAAGGTGCTTTTACACGACTACGTCAAATTTTTAATCGACCGTGTCCCAAAATATTACCGTAGAGTTGAAAAATATTCAACTTTGCCGATGTGTGATAACAATGATACCTATATTGTTATCAGGGAAATGCAAATACAACGGTTATAATTCACATTTCCTTTGTTCAAATATTTATCGATGTTCGAGTATTTTCTAGTGTGTACCTAGTGCATGTATTATCATTTATAGTTAAATTATAAGAAGTAATAATTATTTTAAATAATATTATTTGGAAAGATTACCATGACCTGACCTTAAGCTGAAGTCAGATACGTTCAGAAAAGTTATCTAGAGTTTTTTTTTTTCGCCGGAGAACAAATTTGTCACCGCCCATTTCATTGAACCATACTGCTATAAACCAGTTATCTTGGTATATAAAAACGGTTTATCACAATAATTTAAAATATGATAAAAATTAAAATGAAATTTCATTAAAATGGTCTACACCCACTTAATTTTTTTATTTTAATTGTTATTTCTACTTTATATAATGGAAGTTTTAGGTATAGTAGCAAGTTTATCATTTAAATTACTATCAGACTGGTCTATTTAGTTGCGACGATGATGAGTATGGAATAATTGAGAAAGATTGTCCAATCAGAATCAAAAATTACATTTACGATGTTGTTTCTAATTATTCTGACAATACATTTCAAAGTCATTTCAGGTAAAGTGTAACATTATATGAAGGGCATAGAGCCAAAACAGCTTAAGCCACAAAAACGTTTTTTTTTTCGGAAATAAGCAATTCAAGTTTAAACTAATTTTCATTAAAATTTTTAAAATTACTGAAATAACTTGGAGCAAAATTGAAAAGTTATTATAGATGATTAAATCCATGTCTTTTAAACCGTGTAAAAGGCATCGATGAACTTAAAGTTTACAACATTTTAATGTGAGTTAGGCCACTCTGGAATTTGGAAAATAAGTAACTTTCAAAAAAATGTTGTGGGTTGGTCTACATCAGTGATAAGTTATAATTTCCTTTGGCCTACATTTGATGGATATAAACTCAGTTATATTAGATAAAATGCTAATTAATAAAAAATTATTTAAACTTACATGAGAATTATAAATTTTTTAAATTTTCTATTCAGTCTTAAGTCATTTTTTCACTAAACCAATATTAGACAACATTATAAAATATTCAATAAATTAATTTAAACACATTTCATATTAACATACCTAGTTAAAAATTATTTTCATTATATTTTAGTATATACCTAACATTTTTGAACATTATAATATTATAGTACAAATATGTATCAAAATAATCAGTCTTAATTGTTTAATGTCAATTTTAATAATAATAACAGGTTATAAAAAAAGCAATTATTTTAATAATCAACATCTTATTCAAAATATGAAAACCAAACAACTAAAACAACTTTAAAGATACAAAACAAATAATATTTTTCATATTATTATGAAATTGATAAAAAGTAACTTTTAAAATAGAATATTCACAGCCTTCTTGCTTTAAAAATTAATGATTATATTATAACAACATGCATAGTAAAAGCTTAATATTGTATAAAAAATATTAAGATTTAACATATTAAAAACAACTAAGTAATAATACAACTTAGTACCTTTTAAAATAACAAAAAATAAAACTGTTATAATATTATAACAGAAAACCTAACATACTGATAAAAATAATGACACACTTATTAAACTAATTAGTTAAGGTTTAAAATTAAAATTAAAAATACGTACTTCTTAATAATTAAAAACTGTTTAATTATTATAATAAAAACAATTAATTATGTTTAAAAAATGTGTTGATAATTGTTTGTTATTCATCATGTTCATCTTGATTATCATAAGATTCTGGATAGATGTCATGGTTGTTCCTGTTGACTAAGATCATAATAAAATTGGTGTTTTGGCTCTATGCCCCTTATATTATATTGTATTGTGCAAATTTTATTTTTAATTAATTTTAATTATCAAAATTTTCAATGATTTAGTAATAACTAGTTATAATGAGAAAAAAAAAACTAAAATTTGATGTTTTGTCTCATAATATATTTTTTTCTTAATGTTTATTTTATATTTCTAGACTATCCAGATCAGTATTTTATGACACGCTGATACCTATGGTGGAAACTAGTTATGTCAAGATGAAAATGAATAAGGAAAATAAAATGAGAAGACCGGAAATTCCTATTGAAAGACAATTGATGTCTGTACTTTGGTTACTTGCTACTCCAGATTCATATAGGTAATTAATAAAATATATCCGTATTATTTAATTTCTATAATAAATATAAGTATATGTTTTGAAGTCCCTTACTATAATTAAATATATGGTTAATCAGATTATTTTTATATCGAAATTTTATTAATTTTTTATTATAAATTTCAGGTCAGTTGGTGAAAAATTTGATATGGGGATGTCATCATTATCAGTATCATTTTTTAGAATCGTAGAATTAATAATTATGAATGCATCAAATATAATTATTTGGCCACATGGAGAAGAGTTGGAAAAACAAAAGAAGTTGTTTCTTCGTATGAGGGGTATACCGAATGTGATTGGAGCTATAGATGGTACCTACATCCCTATAAAGACACCAAAAAAAGATGCCGAAGTATTTGTGACTCGTAAATGCAATTATGCGATTACAATGCAAGCAATTACGAATGTTGAACTCAGATTTATTGATATTTTTGTTGGCTATCCAGGATCAGTGATACTCGAATTTTTAGAAATTGGGATGTGTACAAATGTATTATGAATGATCCTGCGTTGTATTTCCCAAACAATGAGCATATATTAGGAGATAAAGCTTATCCTACACTAACATGATGTATTGAACCATATATAAACAGAGGCCGCCTAACAGAAGCTCAAAAAAAAATTTTAAAAACAAGGCAGAAAATGTTACAGAAATATTGAAATTAGTTTTTTCTTTTTTTTTTTTTACTTAGTATTTATGTAATTAAACTAATAATTTTCTGTGTAAAGACTTGAAATATAAATACTAGTTTAATTGTATGAAATTATTATGATTACATTTTTTAAAAATCTCGAGAGTTATTATTTTATAACGCTTTTAGGTTATTTTCTAACCTAAATAGTCCCAAATAATCCCAAATAGTTGGGAGAGAAGGCGAAGGAAAAGAAGAAGAAGAAGAATAGGTTATTTTCGATATATTTATAATTTTTTATTACTATTACATTATTTAGAGTCGTTATTTTAATCTCATGTTAAGTCCTCTACTAACGGAGGAGAGATATTTAGCAGCCCCTATCACAGGATAGTATTCTCTGACCCAAGGTGAACAAACTTTTAACATTTATACGTGCAAAAATTTTTTAAATTCTAGCGAGGGGCTGAATCCCAAAACTTTTCTCGTTTACTATAATTAAATAAAGGGCAGCTAACCATCTGGTAAAACAAGTGCCGTTGACAAATTACAAAAATAAACCGACAAGACATGTTTTTAAGTAAAACACAAATAATAATATAAAAAACATGAAAAATCGTTCAAGCTTATTTTGTTGCCGTAAACTGCACACTAGTCAAAGTCAACAGCAGACGCGATTGTTGTACGATAATAGTACGTAGGTATATAATATATTATATACACAGGTACATATGTTTATGTGCGGTTTATGCCATTAAATAAACGTGACCATATCACTATATATATATATATATATATAATAGTCATAGATAAGCTATATACCAAATCTTAAGAATATATATTTTTAAAAGTAAACAGTCGAGTGTAGCAGCGTTGTGTAGAAGATTAGAAAAAGAAAATTACCCAGTAAACTTATATCTTATATTATACTTTATATTTTAAATTTTCATATTAAGCCGAACATTGACGTACATATTATTTTATATGGATTGTTAATTTAAACCAAATAACATTCATAATATACATGAACTTTATAAAAAAAAACCTGTAAAAATTATCAACCACGTATCTATTTTAAGTATACCTATCTAAGTAAAGAAATGGAAAAACGTTATTCTGACTATTACTATTTACTATGTACTTTTAATTTTTGGCTTACTATAATTAACATCAAATATTCATACTAGTGAATCTATTATTATATTATTACGATTAAAATAGGAATACAAATTAAAAATACCAGTTAAAATAATGATTACAATTTTAAATATTTCCAAAAATAGGAGTTTTTATTATACCCTAAAATCTTCTCCTGGAGCTATTATGATTCGAGGTCGTCCATTTTATTATTTATTATTACTTTTGAAATAAAGGAAATGTATATATTATATAATCATTAAATCATACTATGTTATTATTTATGTTTGTAATTACATTTATAAATTTGGTTATATTTATATACCTGTATGTATAAAAAAATTAGCATAAGGATGCCCTTGTGCATAGATCTAAGAAAATAATTTATAATAATAATATCATTGTTCGTGTTATATAATTATATATAATAAATTAAATGGTGTCAATGGTGAAATATAAAAATACTGTTATTTATAAATTACTAAAATTAATAATGAAAAGGACGTCACATAATACCGGATTGTTAAGGGATTCTCTACCTATAGCAAATTTTTCATGAAATTTTAATAAAAATTTAAAAACATTTATAACATTTAAATAGATTTAAAAATGTAGTCACTTTTGAGTGAAATATATGGCCTCAATTTCAAGTTATTAAATAATCTATTATCTGGGAAAATTAATTCGCCTACTCTCTTGTCACTAATAAGTAATAAGTACATATTAAAATTCCTCAATAATATCCTAGAATAAAGATATTTCCACCAATATAAAAGCACAAAATACAGGGTGATATAGGGTGATATAGGTACCTTTCCGTCGGGACTTCGGAAAACGCAAAATACAGGCGATCATAAAACGGACAAATCGCGCACCGACTGCAAAAATGGTCGAAAAATGACAAAGGAAAATACTTACCTAAAATACAATGGCGTATACGGGACAGAAAACAAACAGTCGGAGAAATTAACAAAAGAAAAATATAGTGATAAAAAATTATGATTCATGAAGGAAATTTTAGCGTATTACATATAAGATTATTTCATTCAAAGTGTTTTGGGATAGATTCGCGCTTGAGTACGCAGGATAGGTTCAAAGTGAAAGCAGGTACGTGGAATGTAGGAACATTGTCAGGGAGGAGTAGGGAGTTAGCAAAAGTTTTGAAGAGGATTAATGTGAATATTTGTTGTGTGCAAAAAACAAAGTGGAAAGGGGAGAAAAAAAGAGAAATTGTTGAGGGGTATAAAATCACATATTTAGGAATGACTAGTACAAGGAATGGTGTAGGAGTGATATTAGATGAAGAAATGAAAGGAAAAGTGGTAGAGGTGATTAGAAAAAGTGATAAAGTTATTTTAATGAGAGTAATATTAGAGGATAAGGTATTAAATATAGTAAGTGCGTATGCTCCACAAGTGGAATGTGAGGAAAGTCAGAAAGAGGAGTTCTGGCAAGAGATGGATGAGGTAATGCAAGGAGTACAAGGAAATGAGAATATTGTAATTGGTGGAGATATGAATGGACATGTAGGCTGTGATAGAATAGATTATGATAGAGTGCATGGAGGGTATGGGTATGGAGAAAGAAATGAGGCTGGAGAAAAAATACTTGACTTTGCATCAGCGTATGGGCCGACCCCAAATAGTTGGGAGAGAAGGCGAAGGAGAAGAAGAATTGCTGCAGACGTAATAGTACGTTCTGTTGTTTATAAAGTCAAATAAGTGGATTATGGACTTGGTTATTATACAGAAAAATCAACAAGAATTAAACGGATTTAACCGTGAAAAAAAAAGTTCTTATCTTGATTTTCCGATTAATGAGAGAGATTTCAAATTTCTCTCATTTTTATTGCTTTCCAAAGTAGTTATACTGCGAAGTACAATATTAGAATATTATAGAAATATAACTCAAAATAATAACAGTTTGTTTACAAAAAACCAAAAACTGGCCATAAAGTTAAAATCGAATATCAAATGATGGACCAGCCCTGAGGTTAGTAACGTTAATTCGCTATATAAATTTATATGCATTGATTAATGTGGTGATTAATGCAAGCATCTTAAAATCACTGATTACAGTGATTACTATATAATATCTGTTATCAATATTTTTCAACAGCTGTTATTTTCATCTTCCAAGCTCACCCATTTACTTTACACAGCAACATAGACAGTGACATATCCTTGGTATTATCAATATCATCGTTATCACTTATTATTTGAATAATCAAAAAACCTCAGCGAAACTGGGTTACAAAAGAAAATACAGGGATATATATATATATATATATATATGCCAATTATGTGATTCATTCATGTTCTAGACAATATTTAAAAATACATTTGAACATGGTGTAATGGACATTTTAATTTGATAGAGAATGATAAAAGACAGGAGTGTATATATTGGTTATTTAAATAAATAGATAGTAGATATTTACCACGTATGAAACAAAGATAAATATTATAATACCTACCGAATTATCCCCGTGAATAGTTTTAAGTGAAAAATCATTTCATAGCGGCCATCTATGATAAATATTGTCTAAGTTCGTATCTACTAATCAGTATTTCAGATTGGACGTTGAATAAAATTGAAACCCACTTCCCCCCAATATCCCTCCCTTAAAGGTTGAATTCCAAATATGTCTTTCATAGTAGGCACCTATGTAATTAAATGAATATTTCATACAATTTTTAATCGGGGCTGGGCGTTAATGATTTGTATTTGAATAGATCATATCGATGGCTACACGATAAAAAGGCATAAGCGACATGGCATATATTATCGGATAGGCTTAGGTGCATCTAAATATTTGACCGGTATCAAATAATGTGTCTATTTTGTAATGAAAAATCGAATTTTTAAATGAAGTCTAAACGCCAATTGAAATATTTAAATACCCAATGTTTTCACAATGTTGTTCAAAAAATAACGTTACAATATATTCGAATAATTAAATCGTGTTGTTTTGAATTTTTTATTGAACACAATAAAAAACGAAAACCAATATTTTCAACGCAACGTTTTTTTGGAAATACACTTAAAAACATATTTTTGAGGTATTTATGCGTTCCGATATTGCTTATAGTGCACTATATATAGTTATTATACGTATATTGCAGTATTATATAAATGGGTTGAACGAATAAACAATTAAACGTCAGTAAGAAAAAACACCGTTTTAAAAGTTTCAGAAGAATCTTCGTGAATTCAATTATTTTATAAACAACGACAGTGCAGTCGAATTCCGGGCCGTCTGCCGATCAAAGAAACGAGAGCGATACAACAGTGCACGCGAACCATTGCTCGCTCAGTTTACGATTTCTTTGGTGGAAAATGCGATTGTTACAAAGACGGCCATGTACCTTGGACATTTTCGCAATACAACAAAATGTTGTTCAATCGTAATTTTTATTGTTAAATAAACGGAGTCATTTATCCGGTCCAGTGAAAAATATTAGTGACAACTAGGGCACGGAATTTAATACTTCATAAAATAGGAAAAACGTCCTAAAAAATTACAACTTAATGTCTTAAAAAAAGGCCAAGATATTAAAAAATACCATTAAAATTTTTTAAAATGTATTTGAATTCAATCAATTTAACTCATTCTCTGAGCAGTTTTTTGTACATAACGTTATCGAGGTTATATTATATTATATTATATCTTTGTATTATCTCAATTTTTTACTTTTAATTAACCTAAAAGTTGGATACTTCGAGCTTGTAATAACCTTGATGATTTTGACTTCAATTTTGATAATGAATCTAAACTTAGGCATTTATGTTTAAAAATATTGAACAACAAATAATTGTTCACATAGATATGTTTTTTTTTTTCATATTTTAAAGTATTGTTAATTTCATTATATTTCAATAGTTTTATATTGTTTTTGTTATTATTGAAACGTTGAGAATTACTAAAAATTTAGGTAAATGTACTAAAAACCTAAGTACCTACAAAAAAAAAAAAACGATTAATTTACGAAATAAGATAAATATTTTAAATTTTTTTATATATATTTTTAAAACTTTTTATTCTAGGCCAAATTGTGTATGTTATATGTATTCATCTATACTCCAAGCTTAAAAAATATATAAAAATGGAAAAATGCTTTATAAACTCAAAATATTAAAAAAAAAAAAATGCAAAATAAAAGTTTTATTTTTAATTTCTCTGATGTATGAATCGAATTTTGTACTCGGAAATCATTGCCCTAAACCGCCCACTAAAATATATATTTTATATTAAAATCCGCGCCTTATTAATAACGTTTCTACATTAAGTGAAGTACGATCGGTGGATATTATGGCCCACGCAATTTTGCAAATTCCACGTTTCCACTATTATACAACATGTATACTATTATACGTGCTTAGGTTTTCGCGGTTTTATTTTATTTTTCAAATAAATGCTTTTACACCAACCGAGGAAAAGTTCTAGTCATCGTGTCACGTCACACAAAAATCGTCCGCCGTTTCTGTTGCATTCGCCGGATTTTTCACTTGACAACGGACACGCTAGGGTACAACGGTTATAATAATAAAGAACGTTAGATCGGGTTTATTAAATTTTCACCGATCTCTGTGAGTTACACCAACACATTTCCAAAGGGGTTAGTTCATATTTTACGGTTGGTGTTCTTTTTTTCTTAAGTCTGTAAAAATGTAAACATGATTAAAATTTAAATTCGTTGGTTATGTGTGTACTGTATCCCTTAGCCCTCGTCTATAAATTGAATTTTGAGGGATTTTATTTATGGAAATTAATTTTTATTCTATAAAACTAAGTACATATACGTGATATAACTGCTCACCTACTTGATATTTGAACGTGAATAATACTCAATAATAAGTCGAAGATGCTAAGAAAATGTTTCCCCAGCATCCGCATAACAGCTGACAGAGGTTTCGATTGGTTCACGGACATTTTTCATGGTTTTACAAAAATAAGTAAGTGCATATAGCATTGTTAATAATCGCATCGTCTAGAAATTTTTCACGATTATAGAATATATATAACCGAACTTACTTCATTTGTATAAGTAAAAATATAGTGATTTCGACAATTTTACACATTTTAGCACAAATAGAAAGAATAGTAATAAAACTAAAAAAAAAAAAATGTTAATGTTTAAAAAACGTGCATAAAGGTTTCAAAATGACCGTTTAAATCAGTTTTTTACCAATTTTTATTTAACCCCATTATTTAACATATTTCTAATTATTCCGTAATTATTATTTTATACAGTAAACGTCGTATCTGATAATGAAAATACTACAAAATTATTCTTATTTGTTCTATATTTTGAGTTTGACATGTACTATCGAAAGGATAATATTTTTTCTACATTAAATCATCTTATACCACATGAAATAAAAACCCAATTATTTATCCTATTACATTCAAATTTTCATTTTTATTTTTATTTAATGTATAACCTACAATGAAAATCTAAGTCTTGACTGACTTACTATTTTATACCCATCTAACTATTGCAGGGCCAAGCGAAAATATGGAAAGTAAATCTTTTAACTATGTATAGGAACACGTTAAAATTGGTTTTTATATTATCAAGCAAAAATCGACTAGCATATTATGCGGGTTTTTTTTTATTTTGTAGTTTCTCTCAAAGATCGTTTTAGTTATGGCGTATGCTTTTTTATTTCTAATATTACTTTATTTTTATCCTTCTCTTTCTTTCTATTATTACATCCAATACCTTATTATAAATATAATTATAAGCTAATTTTTTTACATTATATACATATATATATATATATATGATTTAATACCTATTATATATTATGTATATAAAAATAATTTTGTAATTGGAATTTATTTTCGTAATAAAGAAATTATTATTATTATTTATTGTTTCCGTGAGAAGGGGACGGGAGGGTACTTTTTTTTATACGCAATAATATTAATGTAACGAAAATTTTGCACGAAACTCCTGAATTTATAGCTCTATTCGTGAGTATTTATCTCTAAACTTGAAATTACAGATTATATTATAATATAATATACATTAGAGCAGGTTTGGTTTTCAGTCAGAATGAGCACACAGTATTATTTGTACGCAGACTATAGTGGACGGGAAAATAGTTTTTAAAATGTTCACAACCTTCATTGAGTTTGATGTTTTAAACGTATGTTCAATGTTATATTTGTTTATCTTGAAAATAATTTTTTGAAAACATAATATACATTTTTCGATAATCACAACGTCTTATAATTTTTAATATATCCATAGTCAATTGTCGCGCATGATATGAAAAAAAACCACATATTCTGCAAACGCCTGATAAAACGGTTCAAAATTAAAACGCTGGCGCTATGTAGATTAAGAAATTAAAATCGTGTTAGATGCTTAAAATAGTGATTGTATTAAATCGAATTTTGAATAAAATGATTTTTCTTTGTGTAAAATGAAAAAAAAATATATATTTTAAATAAATTGATTACACAAATAATATCACCATAATTCCAGACGAAAAAAACATCAATGATCGATTTCCGACAATTTAGTCCATAAGAAATGTACGATAAAAATATATGATAATACCTATACGTCTCTTCAAAATAAAATAAACCTAATAATAATTATAATATTATATATCCTGAAAAAATCAAATTTTTATACTTACATTGTAAAATGTCTATATAATGATTTTAGTCAAAATAAGTTCGTAATGTAACGTATTTTTTAAGCGTTATCATATGTAAACCGAATAAACAAAATAAATAATTAACAAAATTCATTTTTTTTGTATAAGGTATAAGTACCTACATATATTTTTTCAACTTCTCGTCGAATTTTGTCATATAAAAACTAACTGTAAAATATGTTAATGTGTAATGAGTGCAAATCAATTTTATTAAAACGTGTACATAATAATAATAATTATAATTATTATTATTAGTTTTACTTATAATTTTCATTAATTTGTACAATGTACATATTGATGGTATGTATTTTATGGGTCTTTAACTGATATCAGCCGTACGTAGCAGTACCTATGAAGTTTATCGTCTTGATGATGATGCTTAAACAGAAGGTACAGCAATATATTATAAACGTTTCGATAAATTTCAAATAAATGCATTTTTTATATAACACAGTTTTCTTTTATCTCAGGCTATCCTTAGTAATAATAATTATAACCGCTAGGTAAATAGTATTTTGGAAAAGTTATCAATAATAAAACTTATATATGAATAAAATCTTAGTTATTTTCTTATCAAATATATAAAATAAATTCATTTTTTACTCAAAATAATGAAAAAAAGACTTTATATCAAACCCGCAGTAATTATAAATTTCAAAACATGACCCTCTAGTCACTTTTAGTTACATATTCCTACAATATATAATCAATGCTATTGTTTTTTCATTTTTTATATTATATATTGATGTACACAGAGTAATAATTAAAAAACCAAAATTTTTTTTTCAACCAGAAAGAACCAAAAAACCCGTAAACACGTCTGTGCACACCATACATATTTAAAATGGGTTTTCAAAGATTAACTGATCAAAAAGAATAGTCAATCTACGAGACTAATTAAATGGTATATTATAGGTATAATATACAACCTAACCGCATATCGTTTTAAATTACCGACATTTTATTAGGTAGATACTTATTTTATTTTTTAATACATAACGATGATTTTGATTGTAACTTTTTCTAACCTAAACAATGTTTAACCTATAACAATTCAGTATAATATATTAATAATATTATCGCTAGAGTTTCACCAGACAGCAGATTTATTCGAAGGTATAGCCAAATTAACCTACATAAACACTGCTAACACTGTGTATTAAAATTTATTTGAAAAATGGGCACTGAGTTTTTTCATTATTTTGGAGACTGCTATCAGCGATTAATAATACCAAAGTTGAGCTTAAAAGCTCATGTACTTTTCGAAAAATTCCATTTATTCAGTGTCGTAATAAAAAAAAAAAATCATTTAAACTCTAAATGTTATATCGCCATTTTGGAAATATCTAAAAATACAGTACTAACTCATTAGTATTCAAGAGCTCGAGAATTTTATAGCATTACGCAGAATATTCCTATTGGTTTTATCATGATGTGTTTTTTGTTTCATAACTGTATACATTTTTTCCTGGAAAAATAGATATAGCACAAGAGTGTTAGAGTAAATAGCTCTTTTGATACCTACAAAACTCGTCCTGATTGTTATTTTATATAAATAATTTTTGATTTTCTTAGTAGTTTTCTTAAGTGTAAATAAAACCATATTTTGTAACAGAAATATTTTATAAACAGGAACAAAAAAAAAAAAAAATTTAGTTTTGATGGTTACTGATTTTTTTTTTTAATAATACTATAAAAACATTTTTAGATACTTAGAATAGATTTCTGAATACAATAATTATATATTTTTACTTTCAAACTTATAATAATAATAATAATAACAATAGTACGCTATCTTCTAAATGGACAATTGAGTAACACAATATACATATATAAGTATAAATACGATAAAATAGACATTCAACTGTACTAATGGTACTTAATTCAACTATTAATGGTGTTATTATTTATTTTGTTTTAATAATATGATTGAAAGAATAATCGATGAAATATTATTAAATATTTCAGTAAAATACCCATTTAAACAGTTTCAGATGAATGTCAATGTACAAAACATGGACTTGGGTGAAAACGAAAATTACAAACTACTGTAATATCTAGGATAATGCAACGATATCTCACAGGTCTTCACGAAATTTCCTACACCAAATACCTAAATACATTCTATATACATTTATAATACTATATATATATATACCAAGGTACTTTTAATATACATCAGCTAATACATATTATTTAACTAAACTTGAGAACTACAAATACAAATTTGTTAGATTGCATAAATACCACTTTCGGTAATATAATCTTAAGAGAATCATAGTTAAAACTATTTGATCTAGACCAAATATTAAAAATCTCAAATTATATTGCGTTTAAAAATACAAAATGTATAAATCGAAATTACGAAGTTCTTGCTTTTGTAATATAATTTAATTTATGATACACAAATAACTTGTTTGTATACAAACTTGTACTTGTACAAGGTAACAACAGTCTGCATGGTGAATCCAATGATAATGAAAACAAATTGATTAACCTTTGCAGCAGCAAGGAACATGGTTGTAAGCAGCACAATGTTTCCACACAAAAACATTCACAAACAGACTTGGATATCACCTTGTAGAAAGATAAGAAACCAAATAGATCACATAGTTGTCGACTGGTGAATAAAATCAAGCATAAAAGATGTAAGAAGTATGAGGGATTATAGTACGATTTTTGATCATTTCCTAGTAAAGGCAAGGTGCAAACTAAAGATCTCAATGGGATGGAAGAAAAAATAGAGTTTCAAAAAACATCAAATCAACAGAGAGCTACTGAAAGAAAACCAAGCAAAGGAATATCAGAAAAAATTAAATAAATACCTTTCGAATTCTGTACACGAAACAAATATAGACGAGTTGTGGGGAAGAGTAGAAACAACGGCAGAAAGGACCGCAGTAGAAGTATTGGGTCATAAGTCTCAGAAAAGAAAAAACCGTGGTTTAATGATCAGTGTAAAAAGGCCACGGAAGAAATGGATAAAGCCAGATTAAAAGTATTACAAGACCCAAGAGAAGACAATAAAAGAATACTAGCCATAAAACAGCAAGAGGTAAAAAGAATAATAAGGATGAACAAAAGAGTATGGAAAAAATAAAGAATACAACTCATAGAAAATAGTAGAAAGAATAATGTGCAAATATTTTTTGAAAAAGCGAATGAGGTTAAACATGGATTTAAACGTAAATCATCAATGATTAGAGAAGAAAACGGAACGTTATTGACCAAAAACGGAAAAATAGTAGAGGATTTAAAAACAAAAATGTTTAATTCACTATTAAATCAACCTAGTGAAAGGACAATTATAGAAGAACAGACCTCAGTAGAGCAAAACATAGAACCACTTTCAAGAGCAAAGGTAGAAACTGGTTTAGAAATGCTCAAAAATGGAAAGGCGGCTGGAGAGGAAGAAAAAATTTCTAAATGCCTTAAAAAAGGAGGACAACAATTAACAAACCAGATACATAATCTGATTATTAAAGTTTGGGAACTTGAAGTAAAACCATGCTCTTGTTCATCTATTCTATGTCCTATTTTTAAAAAGGGAGACCCTATGGACTGTAAAAATTATAGGGGAATCTCGCTATTGAACACAGCGTATAAAGTAATGTTTAATATTCTACTTGTTAGAATAAAACCTTATATAAAAGAAATTATTGGAGATTATACCAGGGAGGGTTTAGAGCATGGAAGTCAACCCTAGATCAGATACACGTCATTAAGCAAATAATTGAAAAAAGTCACTAATTCGATAAGGATATACACCTCTTATTTATAGATTTCTAGGCCGCCTACGATTCGGTGAACAGAGAGAAGTTATGGAGCATAATGTACCAATTGGGTATACTTGGAAAGTTTATTAGACTAATCCGTACATGTGTACAGGGATCAAAATGTAAAGTGAAGGTCGGAGGTGTTATGTCGGAGGAATTCGAGGTAGGAAGAGAACTTAGGCAGGGTGATGCCTTGTCCCCAACTCTGTTCAATATAACATTGGAATCAGTCGTAAGAGAATCCCTAGTAACAGCGAGTGGAATTAAAATTGGAATTGACAAACAATTAGTAGTGGCGGCATATGCAGATGATTTAGTCATAATGGCAGAAAATGAAGCGAGTCTAAAGAACACTATAAGAACTTTGCTGGAATATGGGAAGAGAATTCGGTTAACAATAAACGAGAATAAGACAAAATACATGGTCGTAACTAGAAAGAACCATAGATTAGAACACTTGGTTATTGGTAACTACAAATTCGAAAGAGTAGATAATTTTAAATACCTAGGAGTGGACATCAACGAGGACGCAAATAGCCACAAGGAAATAAAACTTAGATTAACAGCGGCAAACAGATGTTATTTTGGATTGGTTCCTCTATTTAAATCAAAGATTTTATCGTGGAAGACAAAAATGACTCTTTACAAAGTACTAGTGAGACAAGACCAGTTGCATTGTATGCGTATGGGCCACGACAATGTTGTATGAATGTAAACTGGTGACCTTTGAACGGAAGGTATTAAGAAGAATATATAAATCAAAAATTAACAATGAAGGAGAATATGATATAAGGACAAACCAGAAAATTCAAGACCTATACAGAGAAGCAAATATCATTGGAGTTCTAAAAAATAGCAGATTGAGCTGGACCGGACACGTGTGAAGATCGGAGGGTACAATCAGACGGGTGACGAGTTGGAGACCAGACACAAAGAGACCTAGGGGACGTCCTAGACAATGATGGAAGGATAGAGTGGTCAAGGATTTGAAAGAACTCGGAGTAGAGAATGGGGAAGAACTAATGAGAGACGGGGTCCGATGGAGGCAAGTGTTTGTTGCGGCAATGGGCCTAAATGGCCTGTAAAAGCCTCGAAAGAAGAAGAAGAATGTAAATATTTATATATAGTTAATACCAAGTTATAAATATAATTATCTAAATTTTGTAAATGAGTGTAGTTATATTATGATCTTGTCGACTGTATAACTTTACCTAGAGAAGTTGAAAGTTAAATTAACATCACTTAAACTAATCAAGTCATAATGTTTTAAAAATAAATAAAACAAACAAAACATTTAAACTATCATTGAGATCAAATTTAAACTTATAATTAGAACTATTATTGCTGGATGAAACTTTTTTTTGTTCCAAAATATATAGAGTTGATTAAACTTTTGCTTTTGAAAATTGTTCATGTACCACATATTATAATTATAAATTTATATGTTTAAAATACCCTAAATCGTTTTAAATTATTAAATGATTGATAATAGTAGAAAATTTAAAAAATAAATAAAAACGGGAAATTAACTTACCTTAAAAATATATATAGTTAAATTAAATAATATTTTCGAAATTTACGTGTTGTTAAAAATTAACTTTGATATTATATATATATATATCAATATATTATTATATATTATAATTTTTTCTGTAAATAATTATTTAACAGTTACTTTATCCATTGTAAGTACCCTGTAACTTTGTTCAGTATTTTATTTTATTTTATTTTATTACGCCCAAACAGACAATATTACAAATACAGATTAGATATGTACATATATACAGGATTAAAGATAAAGATATATACAACATTACAACAATAATTATAGTTATAGATTACTAGTTACAAATGTGGTCAGGACTAAACTTATCTGGATTTCTTAGCATTTTATGTTTATTCAGTATTACAGGTACTAGAAATATTTTCATATCATATTTTTACTAAAATGTAAACCAATTCAATAGATAATAATTATTGTAATAAAATACGGCAAAGAAAATATGAATTATCCTATCTCACGTGAGTAAATGTCAACATCGATTTGGGATGTACAAAAACAAATTGTTAATATACAGTTAATTTAAAATTATTTTTATCAATAAACGAAAAATCGGATTTTCCAATCAAAATCAATTTTGAGTACTATTATTATTACAATTTATTCAGATGTACCTTTAAAACACGTTTATCGTCTGTCTTACATATGCATAACATAGCAAATCTACGTACCGCATTTTCATTTTAGTTTATTTATAATTAATATTAAATTTAATTTACCTATTATTATTCGTAGAAGAGACAATAAACTATATGCTTTAGCGTAAAGTTCATTTTAAAAATGTATTTTTAAACAAGTTCTAAGTAGTTAAATAACTCATTATTTTTAATGCATATGACTTGTTCAAAAATAAAATGTTAAAAAAAAAACTCTACGCTAGAGCATAGTTTATGATCTCTTCTATACACTTTATAATAAATAAATATACTCTAATATTAATTACAAATAAACCGTAGTAAGAATGCGGTACGTAGATTTGCTGTTATGCGTATATATTACATAATATGTTATTATATGCGTATATATTATATACACGATTAATTTTGACGTAGAATGTTTTAATTTTTTATTTTTAATAACGTTAGAAATTGTATTTCCAATGACGGGCAAAATTCTGTGTCGGCAATTGCCCTCGACCGTGTGCAATTATGTTGGGTATGAGGTTTATTGGCGGGACTTTGTGCTGCGGTCGTGCCGGGGTTTTCAACTAAACACACGCGAATTTCGTCGATACAATAATATGTTATAATCCGTTTTGTGTACATTAAATAATTAAGAGGACGTCGCACAACGTAACACTATGCGTAAAAATCAACCAAAAGCAAAAAAAAAAAAAAAAATGGGATTTTCGAAAGTCGGATTTTAATTCTGAAAATGTTTTGAATTCGTCCATTTGTCTACTATAGAATCGACCGAGGCGATTTAAAATAAAAATTAGTTTAGTCATAGTTTTTATCATTAAAATACTGCGTTTTATAAATGTTGACCATATTTCAGTATTTAATCTATTCTCAGAAGACCGGCCGACAAATTAAAATCGGTCTTCCGATTTTAAATCCGACTTTCCAGTACTCCACAATTTCGTCTGTATGTATATTAAGTCTCTTAACCTGTGCCAGTTAGACAGAAATAACACAATAATGAACAAAAAAATGGTACGGATATTTTTAGATTGATTTTAAAATGTACTTAAATATTTTTAAATTGCAAATAAAAAAAATTCAAATTTCCCTAAAATGTCTTAAATATTGTCTATACTATTGCAAATCTCCTTGAAAACCACAGGTGTAGCGTCCTCTTAATAAATCGTAAAATATTTTCCATTGGAATAATATAGAGCTGGTGTTCAGCATTATAATAATTACGATTTGTGCAGTTTTTGCAGTCACGGTAGAATCGTTTTGATGCGGACATTTTTTAAAATTTATTCGTCCAAAAGACTCCGAAAGCCTTTTGATACTAGCCTGTTGCTCCGCCAACAAAAATCTACGACGACCGTTCTGAAACGCGCACGAAAAACGACATCATATTTTTATCAAATAAAAAAAATCCTATCACATAATATGCTATGTACCTACAGTGTATTTGGTTCTCTTCGGTAGATCGGTACAACCGTTTTCACGTGAACTGCATTTCCCTGCAGTTTTTCGTTCGATTGGCTTGATGAGCCTTTGGATGCTAGCCTGTTGCTCCGCTAACGCAGATTTATGACGAGACTTCTGGTCAAACACGCACGGTACACGACATTAAATTTCATTCAAACTATATATTAAGTGGACGCTACACAGGTGATCTTTGGTACTATAAAATGCGCTCGCTTAGATTGCAAACAATATTCTAAGTGATCTTTGAGGCGAATCACCTAATATCATAATTAAAGAGAACAAACATTTATCGGAGAGCGCATATAGATTTCGCCCTCTCCGAAAAATGCATTACCAAAAGAGTTACAATCATTTAAAAATGTTAAAAATAAAAAGTTGTTCGCTTGTGAGCAATAACATATTTCACGTCGTACCTATTTGGAATTATGGAAAAAAACTCCGAGATGCTTTCGGAAATGTTGTTTTCTGTATTTTCGGTAGCAAATGTTACACGACAGTAAAAAAAAAAAAAAAAAAAAAAAAACGGTATTGGCATTTGACATAGAACTCCTTTCATGTTGTTTAATAAATATATTAAAATATTTAAAAATATCCGGATTTCTATTTTTTACCCCTAAAATTTCATGAAAATTTCCTACATATAACCCGTTAAAAATGAGGCGTGTAGCGTTCTCTTATTATTCGGGAGTATGTACGTGATTTTTTTTGTCCGCTCCACAGGTACCTATCTAACATACCTTCGTCGTTTGGCTGACCTTTGAGTTGTTCTTCGGGATGGCGGTTTTCGATCGTTGTTTGTGGCCCATTGGCATTCTTACGAAACCTCGTCAATGAAACAATAAATGCGGAAAAGTGTTGTTATCACGCTATCGTATACTATCGTAGTCGTAGGGCTGTTTGACCGGAAAATAATATACGTAATTATATCGGTAGTTTTTTCGTATAATGTATATTAATATGTCTTGGCACGAAAACCATAGTATATTATCGGTGTGTATATTTTTCGTTTAAATAACTACGTTTCCATGAAATATTCGTATTGGCCACTCGAATGTTTTGTTCTGTTGTAAAAACATACGTGTAATATGTTTTGTTACGGGGCGAACACGCAATAAAAATAATAGTCTAATGGCCAAAGTGCCAGTTAAATATTGACTTAAATACAAAAAACGAGCAGTTTTTTCCGAAATGGTATACCAAAAAAATAAAAATAAAAATAAAAGGAATAGTAAAATCGACCAGTTATTGATTAGAATGGAGCATAGAAGTATAATATACCCATACTTTCGTGTTAGTGTGTTTTATTTTCATCTGATAAAAATAAGATTGCATTTCGCTCGAGAGGTGTCTGTAGTGGTAAAGGCACTTCCATTATTTAATAGAATACTGGTGGTGGATTTATAGTTGAAAGTACTGATAAAACATTTATGGAAAAAAAAAACAATTCTGAGCAGAGATTCATCACATTTTATTACTATAATTAATTGATAATCGTGACAACTTTATTAGTTATTTTTTTTATTAAAAAAAAATCTACCCCAAAACTCCTATTTCAAAAAGTGTTTACAGATAAATAAAAATATAATAATAATAAAACAAAACACATCATCATAAAACTCCTTTGATTTGTTCATAATCTAAAAGTACCAGATAATGTAGTTTTAAAGATATTGTAGTGGTAAGTTATATTAATTTATTCACATCTTTTTAATATTTTAAAATTTTTTTTTTAACTATTCGAACTCGTTTACCATTTTTTTTTTTTACTAATATAAATAATTTTTAAAATGTCAAAAATTATTTCGTTAAATTAAACGGCGTCATATAAGATTAAAAATGATGCTCGTCACTCTAAATTTTATCAAAATGAAATCTGTTTTATTAACAAACCTGCCAATTATATAACCATATTATTTTATTGATTTAATACACATTTCGATTGATTTTACCTAGATTTTTTTATAATAAATATAGCATTATATATAACATGTAAAAATTTCTCATCAATATTATGTTGGTTTCAAAAGTTATACGTATTCAAAAGTCACGAAAATTACCTTATTATAAATAACTCGTTTTTAATTGGTTGTACAACAAAAAGTGTAGATTAAAGGCTTCTCTATAAAATGGTGTATTTATTTGTATGGATGAAAAAAATTTAACTAATATCCCATTTTATATACATATATAATACCAATTTTATATGAAACTTTGTATCGTACTACCAATAAAAAGCGAAATCTTTAAGAAAAGATTATTTTCATGACCTTTGACTTCAAATAAACTTTGAAGCCAATATGATATCGACGAGGACGTTTAACATATTATTTATAATGGTAAAACTAAGATGTATCCGAAAATTCAACTTGCTCCTAATTTTTCGATACTGATGCTAATTTTTCTTATAATTTGACTGGACTAGTTATTCTATTATGCAATTTTCAATTAATCTGTGCATAAAACATAATATATTTCTATGTTCTATATAGACATACGATTCGTGCGGTATGACTTACATTGTCCAACGTTTGTAAATTTTGATATTTTCAAATAATATTACTTCAAATGTCTATTATGATATTATAATATGCTGTATACCGTTTTGTGACAATAAAGTATCTGAAAACCATAATGCCCTAAGTATTTTACGAATACCGATTGAAAAAATATTATTCGTCAAATAAAAAAAAACAATATATATAATCATGTGAAATTATAAACTCACCGAAATATTTAAATTTCGAATTAAATAATGCTTGTTTGTAAACATGGTCATACTAATTGTTAAATGAAAAGATGGCCATCACACTTCTTTGTGATAAGTATATTATTAACAGTTGTAATATATTGAATGTAACATGTACCTGCTTATTTCATATAAAATATATAAGACAAAGAACTTGATTATGTAAAACATACAAACACGAGTATATCACATTAATGATTAAGTTAATAGCTGTTATTTTAACATAAAACAATAAATTGCCACATTCAAAAAAATTTCTAGGTGTACAATTATGTGTTTAATGAAAATTACCCTTTCTAGTACGTTTTCCTTACAACTAGGTCAGGATAACGAATTAGGTTATAAGCAACATAAGCTTGAGGAACCTTTTTTTCAATCAGCTCTCGTGAGTACACTGCTTTGCTTTTTACCACTCGAGACTGATTGATAAGGAGATCAGTTTTCCTTAGTTTCCTTTTAGGTAAATTTCACGTACATTTTGAGTTGACCTTACAACCTTAATTTGTCACGTACGTTGAGCCCTTCTATTGCACATTCAATCTAATTCTATTTGTGAATTATAGCTAATTATTTTATTTGTGCACATATTCAAATTTGTTTAATTTATTTCAAACACAATCATTAAATATCATATTTTCCTTAACCGATTAACTGCAGTGCTTTATTAATATTGGTACACCGTAGTTCAGAGACTTGACTTGATTACAGGAGCCTAATAGATCGTCTGTACATTGATTCTATCTTTGAATTTAAGAAACCCAAATACGAATACTCATTAGAATTGTACCCATCTCTCTACGGGTTTGAATATACATATATTCATTAATATATATATTGTAGTTGGGCTGAGCATTGAAAGTGTACCATTTATATTCTATTTCACAATTTGAATAATTTTGGTACACCGTAATTTAAGAACTTGACTTGATTTCAGGGGCCTAACAGATTAACTGTACTTTGATTCTAGTTTTGAATCAGAGGCACCTAATACAGGGACACATTATTGTAGTAATACCGAAAAGTATATTTTGTGTAGGTATTAACATTTGTCGTACTCACGACTTCCTTCTCATACCTTAAGTCCTTTTCATATTACATTATACAGGATTTTAGTGTTTACCGAGTTATCTTCAATTTTACACCAAGATAAGTACCAATTTTAAAATGAACCGTTAGACACCATTAGATATTCGCACATAATCTTTAGGTAATGTAATAAAAGTAATGATTAACCACACCCAATAATAATAATATTCATTATTCATACTATTATAACTTATCCATATCTTATCTTATTAAATTACCGAATTAGTTTCTTCATTTTTACAAAGTTTACAATTTTTATTTTTAACTTTAAAATTATTTATTTTTATTAAATTACACAGCGTTAATTTTTAATAATGTCCGGGCCCTAAAATGACGGCGTAGCAATCTTACAATGGTTCGATGTGATATAATAATATACACCGAAAATAATATACAGTAATACTACTTATGGGTACAATAACATATTACTAAAACATCGGTAAATAAATAATAATATTGCATATAAAAATTCTTAAATTTTAAGCGGTGTACGTACGTCTGTGCTCCATAAACGAGCTGATACTGCTGACAACACATTAAAATATACAAGTGATAAAAGAAAAATGAAATTTTGTAATGTATTGATCATTGACGAAAAGTAGGATAAAATAACATAATTGACTACTACTTTTAAATTTTTCGTTATCATACCAGCTATTAAGAGCATCATTAGGGAAAACCCAAGATCACGTTATGTACTGTCAAAATCCCCAATTTCAAGTAAAAATTAACACTGTCAAATTATAATTTAATAATAGGTACAAGATAAAAAATAAAGATAAAATTAATATAAATCACGAATTAAGATAGTATGGATGCCCATCGGAGAATAATTATGTATTCGAAACTGACTCCTCACAATCACCAGTTAGAAACGTTCAACTAGCGATCCAGTGGCAAAACTTCTACATGTCTAGTATGACCATATTCAATAAAAACTATTATAGTATAGATTCCCATTCTTTATAGAATAGCTGAAAAGTTTTACGAAATACGAATTACAAATTATATTGCTCAATCGCTGAAATATTATTTAGAAAGATATTTTTATATGATTTAAATCAGTGGTGTACACACAGGTGGTTGAGTGTTCAACCCCCCCCCCC
>JAIPRL010005218.1:0-33374 GCA_025469235.1 Pemphigus obesinymphae
CATACTGACCTCTTCTCTCCAATCGTTGCTGGTTTGCGGCCGTTGTCATTATTAACCCCGACACCAACTAGTGTCGGGTTGTCTTTAGTACGGGACTATCCGTCCGTAGACGGATTGCCCCGTTACAGGTATTAAAAACCATTTCATGATAAAATTTTAATTGGTCAATAAATTTAAATATCGGACGAGTAAAAACTATCAAAAGTAATTAGTAAGTACACAAAGAAGTAAGAACAATTGGAAAAAATTCAACAAAATATATTCAATTTTAAAGAGAATAACAACAAATAAACTTAGGGCTCTTGTAAATATATCAGTTTTAAGGGGTTATGCGAAGGCTATTTTTGAAATACAGGAAATTTTGTATTGTCATTGTGTGTTAAGTAAACTATCGTTAGTGTGTATCATATGGGATAAAACCATGTTGTCTGCATGTTGGCACGTGCATGTACAGGTCGTGATTAAATAAAGTAAAATATTTTATTTCTTTACGCAACCATTTAGACCTAAAAGCCTGTCAAAACTATGGGTACTTACAATGGTCCGATTTCAATTTAGAAAATAAATTAAGATTCTCTAGGTTTTTTACCTAGAGAATGTTGGAAATATTATATTGTGTATTCATATAATAAAGGCTTGCAAATTTGTAAATTTCCAAAAATTAAATCCCCTTCTTTTACAATTTTTTTCAGAAAAAAATATAAAAATCCTGTTTCCAAAACATTCTCTAGTAAAGAACTTAAAGAAACTTAAAAAATATTTTCAGTTTATAAATTATAAAATTCTAAGTAGAACAAATGTTGTCAGGTGTAAATGTCTAAATCAATGATATATATAATACATCGCTTTCAACCGCCTTAAATGATTATCACTTAATAATATTTAAACGTCAAATTAAAACTTCTCTATCAGCTCAATTAAGATAATTGTGGTCATAAATAATAATTTTTTAATCAATGATTGCCGCCACCATCACTGTTGCATATTATTCTGCCGGCCAAATGCGATGAAAATTGAGTAGGTCCTGGCATAGTCGTCCACCCTTGTAAATACGCCACTGTGTAATACACATAATCTTTACTGCCAGTTTTAACATTTCAGTGTAAAGCCTGCAAATTTTGAAGATTTTTTTTAAAAATATAGAATAATGTGTGATTAACTTTGTATTAAATTAAATGTTTAGGTTAACCTAAAGTATTCCCTATAGTATCACTTTTATGACATAAATTTTAAAACCTATGAATTTTTGTTTTCATCAGATTTGCCATTTTTTGTTAGTTTTTTTTTTTACATTATATATATATATTAATATTTGAAAAAGCTATTGGAAAAATCGAAAAATGATCTTTCTAAAGTTTCAATTAGATCAAATTCGTTACCAGAAAATGGATTCTACATGAACCATTTGGTACACTCTTCTACTAGAAGTTTGGAGTATAGATCAGAAAAAAGTACACTATTGTATATTTACAATATTATATATATATATAATATATTGTACAATCAACACATTTATTGCTTCAAGTAGAATCTAAAAAAAATATTAAAAATATAAATTGTTATGGAGCCGAAATCACAAAAATAATACACTTTAAACTGTGTAAACGTACTTCAATAACTATGTTATCATCTTCAACAAAAATTAAAGAAAAGATTGGCAGTAAAAAATGTATTATTTTGTGATTTTAGGTTTATAATAATAATTTATAGTATAACAGTCACAATAGTGCTCAAGTGCATTTTAGTGTTTAAATAATATTTCAAATGTATTTGAAAAACAACAAATAGGCAGTCAGTGGGGGGAGGGGAATCATTTGGCTCGTCGGATAGGATACTTGTGATGTATTGAATTTTATGGATAAATAATTTATTTCGATAAAACGATTTTGAGTGAAGCTCCGTGTTATTCTATTATATGATTTATTAAGATCAAAAATTTACCTTTTTAAAATTCTAACAACAGTGAATTTTCACCTGAAAGATATTTAAAAATATATTTTGATTCCTTCTATACAAAAAATGTATATACAATATATATTATGATACATAAACAAAAACAAATTGAATTGCAAAATTTTGTAAAAATCACTTGAAAGTGATCAACTAGTTTTGATATTTTAACCACATCAATATAGTGCTATAGTAAAAATTAAGTGTAAATTTCAAGTATCTGGTATTTTTATCATTTTCTAATTTATAATAATATTCAGTAGTTTTACGCTTAAGGAAACTACTGGGAAAATCGAAAATGACCAATTAGAATGAATTTGCTGTCAGAAATGTCTCAAAATCTCCTACTATATACTCTTTCTACCTAAAAACGTGTATATTATATGTATATAATTCGGTACCTAGCTCTGATAAGTTTGACTCGTATTTTTCAATTTATAATAATATTTCGTATTTATCGGTAGTTCTTTATTAGGTTTATAAATACTACTGGGAAAATAATAAAAAAAAAAAATGACCTCTATAATGTACTAACTAAAACGAATTTTCATCAGACACCTCCATACCCATAAATTCTAACTTTATTCCTTCTACCGGAAAAAGGGTAATAAAACATACGTCATACATGGATAAAAAAAAAAAAAAAAAAAAAAAAAAAAATGAAGAAAACATTTACATCATTGTAAAACATTTCTTGCTACCCTCAGAATCTAAAATTTAAGTAACGAGAAATTGTCTATACGATTTAGGTATATACTTATTATAAGGTAAAAATCCTATATAATGCATTTATATATATATGTGTATATAGGTATATGTATATACTATCGACATAAAAGGTTTATAAAGTATGTAGAATATTTTTATAGTCCTTTGAGTGGAGTTTTTTTATTTTTTTTTTTTATAGGTTTCCATACTTAAATATTTCATTAAATAAATTTACACGGAAAATGAAAAATCATTAACGAGTTTTCGGCATTCAACCGTTATCGCACATGTATAGTATACTCGTATAGTCGTACACACTATATTGACCATGATTGTAAATAGTAATTGGTTTGAAGGGAACACCCTTCTATATTTATGTGTTTTTGAATACGATAACCCGCAGAGTACAATACATTTTGAGTGAGTAGGTATGTATTTCTCATTTGGCCTTATTAACGAAGTATAGATTGTGCTAAAGTCGTTCAATGCAAATATTTAAATACTTTTATGTAACTTACACTGCAGTATCTAACTATATTATAATATATGAGTTATATTTTGTATTATTTAAGAAATCATAGTGACGATAAGTTTAACAGGACTATGGGTACCTATTTATTTTTACGGCCCGTGGCGGAACGTGTAGTAACTAAAAAAAAAATGCATAAATCACTGGATATCACGACAATAATTACAGAAAATTCCTAAAAAAAAATCGCGACTATATTGTCCAATCAGATAAATAACAGATATTCTGTTCTCGGATTGACATGAGTTGTAATTTTATGGGAAATAAATGTAATTTTATTAATAGGTACCTATATAAGTTAACACTATATCTATTATTTTTGGTACAGGATTTTTTACAAGTAAGTCGTTTTTAAAATCGAACGTGTTTCTAAATTTCAAAATTGATATAACTATAGCCATTTAAAATTAAAATTAAAATGATTAAGTGAAATTTGTTATGTAAAAATGTATTTAGTTGGTATAGGAATTCAAACCGAAGACCTCGTGGTCATAGTCAGCTATCACTAGACTACGTGGTGGACCACTGTTTTAAAAAATAAAAAAATATACTTCTTAAATAAATATGATAAAATTATTGTTAAATTTTAATTTGATATAACTTTAAAACCAAGCCCGACCGCTAAATTCTGACTTCGCCATTATTTTTTTGATAAAAAAATGCAATTTTCCAAAAAAAAAAGACGAAAAATCGAATTCTCCTGAAAAGTATTATGAATTAATTGACTCAAAATTGAAAACTGCTATTAATGACCCAAAAATAGATAAAAATTTTCAAAAGTTTATTTTGCCTTCATATAATGTACTTACATACGTTTTTGGTAAACATTTCAAGTTTATAGATCTACGATTTCCCCAAAATTCGAACACATTTCATACCAAAACAATACATAATATCGAAAAAAATTTATCTATTAAAAATTATCATACTAACCAATTTCCAAATTTTTTTGCGTGTAGCTAGAATGACTTAATTTTAATATTGTATTAAATTTTCAGGTCCTAAAACCTAAAATTAAAACTATTATGAATTAAATGACTCGAAATTGAAAATTGGGAAAAGAATTTCAATAATTTTTGTCTTCATAATGTGCTAATATATAGGTTTGGTGAAAATTTCAAGTTGATAGTTCCATTATTTCCCTAAAATTCGAACACATTTCATACTGATACGCCGAAAAAATTTAATGGTATTAAAAAAAAAAATTAAATGGCTATGTACGTATCGATTCTTATAATTTTTTGTATGTAACTAAAATGGTGTACTTTTAACACTACTCATTAAATTTTCCGTTCTTAAAAACTAAAATGAAGCCTATTATATGAATTAAAAGTCTCAAATTTGTATATTGCTATTAATAGCCTAAAAATGAGTAATTTTTTTTTAATATTTTGCATATATAGTTACACGTTTGTGGTGAAAATGTCAAACTATTAATATTTTTGAAGTTGTGAAGAATTTTTTCAAAATCGTGTTTACCAATTTTTATGCTAATATTTTGATGGTTTTTTCTTACGCAATTATCGAAAAAATTAAAAAATAGAAAAATGACCTTAAAGTATCAACTAGATGAAATTTGATGATAATACCCGGAAACCGGATAAGCTTGTAAAGATCGGAGTACATACTCCTTTTGGTTGAAATTTTGTACATAGTTATAAAAAATACGCTCAGAATCTAAAAAGATATATATTATTTATATATAAATATATATAAAAATCATCGTGAAACCAATACATTCCTCGCTTCGCTCAGAATCTAAAATGGGAGTGTTGCCAATATAATAACTATGAAGAGCATAACAATACCTAATACCTAATTATTGTAAATATTATGCAAAGTGTGCAGTTTAAATGCCATACTTGTTATTTTAGTTTAAAATATATTTAAAATGTCACTGAGTTTATACTAACATTAACATTGATGAGAGTCAATATATATGTACGATAAAAATAAGATTAGTAAGTGATAAATTGTTATTAGTCGTGCATTTGTTATTATAATTATTTCTAATGAAAAACTGAAAAATTCGTTTATTGTATTTTTCAAATTTGCTACAAATATTTCAAACCTTCAACGGCATCCAATCAATATTAACTATCATTTTCGAAAATAAATTAAAATAGGATGTTTTTGTAAACAATATTTATTATAATTAGTGTGATGTGAACCCTTTCATGCGAAGCTCACAATAACAATCAGACGCTGTGGTCGAAATTGAAGCTTGTTAAAATTAAATATTATTAGTTTTCGAAAAATGTATACGATTATCAGTCATCACTGTTATTACACTAATCAAATTGAATAAAAAATACAATAATTTTAACCTTTAATACGAACGATAGGTTTTGAACTAATTTTGTATTAAAATAAAAGTCTATCGACCTCTCATAATATTGCACAACGTTTAAACTTACACACAATTATAATAATTATATTTACCTTATATGTATATGCGTATAAAATAATATGTACTTCATAATGAGTTAGATATAGAATTTGGAAATCCTGTAGTATGGTTGGTGATAAAAGTAAATGCGTTGTTATATATTTGGATGGAATTAAATTGTTTCGGCGTGTCCGAGATGCACGTTTTTAAAGAACTGAATTATTTCAGTATACCTCTATAAAAAATTAAAAATCATAAAATCATTTAAATTTTTACATGGGTGGCAATTTTCAATAAAGTTATTGTTAGTCGGTTTATAACTATTATAAGACTTTTAAAAATAGAAAATTCTGGGGAATTCAAAGTCTTATAGAATAATGTGTTAGCAAAAATCGCTCACGTAAAAATTAGATTATTTTACGGTGTTTAAATTTTTATAGAGGTCATTAAATACTAAAATCACTCAGTTTCTCATAAACGTGCATCTCCCGAAACACGTTTTGCCTAGTTTTTAATAGTTATAGTGGAACCTCTATAAATCGAATTTTCGATAACTCAACTCGAAGGAATGCCTTGGCTCCTGCCATATAATATAAATATAATTATTAATATAATAAATAAATTAATGATATTATATATATCATTATTATTATATATATAATAAAAATGATAAATTTTCTCGATAATTCGAATTTCGCCAACTCGAATTTCTCCATAAGTCGAAGTAATTTTATTTGAATTTTGGCTTATAACTCGAATTTTTATTAATTTATTAATTTTTTTTATTAATTATTTAAACATTTATTACATTGTATGTATTTTATTTATTACATACAATTTACATACATATTTATTACTTAATAATTTTTTATACAATACTATTTTAAAGTTTTAATATAATGTACATACATACATTATATTTTTATTAGTAAATACATAAATAAATAAAATTATAAAATGAAGTCTTTGTGTTGTTTAAAAAAATATTTTCGATAACTCGAATTTTTTTTTGCACCGAACCGATTCGAGTTATTGAGGTTCCACTGTACCTATTTATTAATATTTCACAATAGAAATATGTTACTGGTATAGGACTATTTTTCAATTACTTCCGAAATCTATATTTTTCAATCGTGAGATTTTCTTCATTTTAAAAATATCCTTAATATTGCCCTTTCAAAATCCCTTAAAAAGCGTATATGTAGCGTTCTCTTAAGTTTATAGAGGTACCTACCTAATCAGGTAATTGACAACTACAAACATTTGATTGTCTCACAAAGAGGCTTTGAAAAAATTCAAAGTTGAGAAAATTACTCAATTTTAGGAACCAAGTTAGGTTATAGTTACTTGACTTGATTTGTTATTTAGATAAGTTACAAGTTACTGTAAAAAAAAAAAAAAAAATAGGTAATTCGTTATGATCTATGATCCAAAAACTTTGAAAATAGATATTACATAGTTAATTTAAAGGATACATTGAAAGGAGAATATTTATTCTAATGAATATGTATAATGTATGTTTTTCCACCACCGAATAACGAATTTTAATGTATGAAATTTAGTATCCTTATCACGTATTTTCCTGCATAGTATACAATATATATGTGTATATATGTATAGCAATATAAATATTTCCAACTTATTGAACTTATATAAATATTTTAACTTATTAAAAGGTTCTATTTTGTGTTTTTAAACAAATTTTTGGGAAATATATTTTAGAATTTGAACGGTCAAATACATTTTTTTAACTTATCTATTTAAGCAAAATTGATAAGAAATATTTAATAAAGTAATAAAGTTTTTTTTTTTTTAAATAAGCAAACATAAAAAAAAATAAATATATATTTAGAATATCTTCACATTAATAAAAGTATAATAACGTTATACAAAACATTTTCATTGATAACACAAATTTTTTTTTCGAGGCCATTTATACATGCACCCATATAAATATAAAAATATATTTAGAACCTATTCTTAAACTTAAGAATGTAGCTAACTGCACTAACCTTTTAAAAATATAGAATCCAGCTGACGATTCAGAATTCAAAACCAAATTGTTATGGACAAATTTGATTTATTATCTTATTTAATAACATTTTTATAACGATGAGTCGAGTATAATTTTGTCGTATATAGTTTTCGGATGATTTCAAATACCCAAAAATATAAAATATAATATTATGGCACTATATTTTTGAACCTATTGTGATATGAAGAAAATATGTTTTTAAAATCTCTATATAAATATATAAATTATACGAGGTTGAAATTAAAAAAGTTTACCACGTGTTACGATTAAAAAGAGTACCTATAGCAGTGGTTTTCAAACTTGTATTAAACACGGCACACCGTGCTCTTAAAAAAAATTTTACGACACACTGACCTCTTTTAAAAATTTTTTTTTGCATTAAATAATTAGAAGAACGAAATCGTATTTAATTATAATTATATACGTTTAATTAGAAATGTGTGCTTGATTGGCGTTACAAATATCTTTAATTCTTGGACGAATAGTTGACAAACATACCCGAATTTCTTCCTTCACTGAATTTAGTTTTTATCATTTCTTATTTTTTATATTCGTAAGTTCTGAAAATCCCTATTGCGAAAGACATGAAGTCGAAAACAGCAAAAGAATAGTCAGTGCTTTTATATCTATTTCTGGATATTCTTCAGAAACATATATATCCAGAATAAATTCAGGGTGATCTCTTTGAATTTCAACTGCAATGTTCCATCATTTTTAATTGAACAGAGATTTTCTTCTTCAGCAAGTTTTAAATCAACCAAGTCACTAATAGGCACATTGAAAGGGTCTCGTATAGGTCCTATAGTATAACTTCGGTTGTCATTAAAAGAAGCCATGCATTAGTTTCGTTAATCTAAGAAATTGATAATTTGTGTTTGAATATATTTTCGAGTAATTTTATCGACTTTAGTACAATCATGTAATACAATAAAATAAAAAAAATACTCACCGTAAAGAGGAAACATTATGTAGTTATATTATAGACGGTTTACTTAATCAAAAATCAGTTTATTCGGCAATAATTTGAACTCGGTGTTAATGCTTTTACGTTAGTAATAAACTATATCAGTAAATATTTCATAATTATATTATAATATAGAGCAGAGTTAGTCAAAAAGAAGAGTTTATAGCATGAATTGCACTGATAAAAAATTAATAAGACAAAAAAAAAAATTATAATATAATAATAATCACAAATCGACATTATTTTATTATGTACCTAGTCTATTTAGATTAGCTTTTGTTGTACTAATATAAGAATCATAATCATTAAAAAATTAATTATTGCAAATTTTAATATTTATTGTACGTCATTAAACAATAATCATTATTAAACGTTTCGTTTTAAAAGTTGGGAAAATTATAAAATATTTTTTTTTACAGGCTTATGACTAATTACGATTAAAATTTTGCAATGTTTAATGTACCGAATATACTTATTTTGAAGTGTATAAGATATGTTTTCAAATATAAAAAAAGACTAGTCAATATATAGGGATGTGAAAGCTTTGATTCACTCGTTAGACGAGAGGATAATTTTGGTGAATGTGTTGAATTTGGAGGGAACAATAAATCATTTCACTTATCAAAATGATTCTGAGCGGAACTTAGTATAAAATAGGTTTATAATTATTACTGTCAATTATAATAATCGATGGTGTCCATTTGACTTTAATTTTTGCCGAAATTGTAAATCTTATAATTTTAAATAGCTTGGTCAATACCGTCTATAAAACCCCACAAGAACACGCCGTATTCTACTGTCTAGGACTATTATTATTTTTGGAACTACGAAGAAAAAAATCCTAATAAATTTTGACGAGAACGTCTTAGCCGCCATTTTTTGTTAATTTTTTCTTACGTTTAAAAAACTCTAAGGAAAATCGAAAATTTACCTCTTTAAAGTCTAAAGTACCAATTAGATCTAATTTTTAATTGAAAAATGGATTAAATATGAATGCTATTTGGATCACTTATGTCTGTTCATCAGAATAATATATAAAAATATATTTGGCACACACATAAAAAGAAAAAAAAAACATTTCTCATTTCACTCAGAATCTAAAAAAAACTATAACATAAGATAAACAATTTTTATATTAACGTCGTACGTATCTAAAATATAATATCCAAGTATCATTACAATGGGTATATATTGGTATATGGTAACACCGCCGTTAATAACGTATCATTGTGTCAACTGCTGTTTAAATATAGTAACGTTGTATAAACCATATTCAGAGTTATTATAATATATATATATATTATACACGCTTTAAGATTATATAGATATATAAGATTAATTCGTGACACGACGTTAAACCGTTCACCGACAGCGAAAATCTAATAAAACTTTTCAAAATTTACTTTATTTTAAATAATGTCAGCTATCTCACTAAATACTGTGACATGATATTCAATGTTGAAATGTGTAAGTATACCAAATACCTATAGCAATTATACGCATGTTTTTAGCTGAATTCGTACTGAAAATATTTTAACTCGGTAAATTATGCGTATAATTTTCTCAAGGAATTTCAACGAATATTTTTTTTTGTAAGATATACTCGTAATATATAGTTACGGTATAGAGTTGCGAACATACGTGTGATAATACCGTCGTAACTGCGTAAATGTTCTAGAATGAAATACTTGAATTCTCCGACAGCAACGAGTTAAAAGATTAATTGGACGTGGAGAAGAGACCTATAAGAAAAAAAAGATAAAACATAAAAAGAATGGTGTGATTTGAAATAAATTCACCAATAAATATAAATCTTTCGATAAATTGGGGCCGTTCAAGTATTACGCCGCACATTTTTGGCCCTTTTAGATTCCCTCCCCCCCCCCTTGTCAGCAATTGTCAACAAATGTCCGACCCCCTCTATAAAAAAAAATAAATAAAAATTTCCGAATTTTAATATGAATCAATTAAAAATAAATGAAACATTTTTTTACATATTTTATTTTATTTTACATATTTTGATAAAAATAAATACATATTTTTATTTTGTATTTTATTACTGCTGATGTCATCATGGTACTAACCTCCCATCCCTCTAGGCGCTTACGTAATACTTGAGCGCCTCCATGGAAGTATATAATTATTGTATAAAACATAAAGAAAACATTTCGACTTTATACTTTTTATAATTGTTTACTGTTATAAAATACTTTTATTAGTATATGTACGTGTTATCGTTATAGTTCTATAGTTATGTTCAAGTTTTTAATAAAATAAAAAGTAGATCAATACAATTTTGTAAAAAGATATAACTTGGTCCAATAACTCTTAAGTTGACGAACGCTGCGCTGATCTTCTCCACCACACTTTGAGATATCAAAAATAAATAAATAATGGGAAAATCGAAAAAACAACCTTTTTAAGTAATAATTATAATAACAATTTGTTTATTTGTAACCAATTAAACATGAACAAATAAATAAAACCAACTAATTAGGTATTAACAAAAAGGAATTTTCTATATAAGAAGAGTATTTAATCGGAAACCTTTTACTCAACTATTCCTACTCTTTCTATTCAAAAATGTATATACATACATATTTCTTATAAAAAAATACACCTTTGTCATATCAATCAATATATTACTTGCTACAATCCGATCCTAAAATTTTTAAAAATAATCATTTTTATATTTTATATTTTATACCTTGGATAATGAGTCAAATATTAGAGAATTCCAATAAGGTTTTTTCTAAAACTCTCCCTAAAACCTCTCTAAAATTCATTTTATTTAGATTGAGTAAACATTTTTTTTTTCTTACGAATATCTTGATGATTACACAATAATAATAAAAATAAGTACTGATACAGGAGTCTCATAAATTAAGAATTGAGTGTAAAAAGTATAGAAATATAGTAAGCTATCATTAATGTTTGTAAAATTATACAGCCTGCAACTAGCCCGTTAGCATACCAAAATGTGATTATGACGACGACAAAATAATCATTATCAATTTATTATGTAAACTTTTTTGTGTTAGTATTGGTACCCCAGAAACATATTATTAAAAATAAAGTTAATATGATAGCTCACTATATATTTTAAAGTTAAAGGGTCGATCTCGTTGAGAACAATAAATTATATTCGAGTACGACCAAAATTGAGGGTACTTAGAATGTTCCGATTTTAATTCTAAAAATATATTAAGATTTTATTATGTACATTTTTTACATCAAAAAAATTTAAAAAATCAGTAAATTTCCAAATATTAAATCCTGTTTTTCAAACCATTTGAGCAAAAATATGAAAACTCTTTTCAACAAATTCTAGTAAGAAAAGTATAAAATATTAATACATTTTTAAAATTAGAACAGGCATATTTTAAGTAGGTATACCTACACTAAATTTTGTCAAGCTTTTTGGTCTAAATCAATAAAATTATACACGACTACCGAGACCCTAAAATACATACTCGTATTCTGTGTAAATTTAAAGTCTCTATATAGGACCATTATTTTTGGAATTATGATTAAACGATTTTGACAAACACGTGTTTTTTCAACATTTTTATGTAGGTAGGTAATTAATTTCCTTACGCATGAAATACTCGTATAATTATTACTGTTGAGTAAATATAAATATAATATGATATTATAATATAAATAAGCTAAAAGCATGTCAAAGTTTAGTAAAAATATTTCAGATATTCCATTTACTTTTGTTTAGTGGAAGGGGTAACAGACGGAATAGAAAAATTAAATTCCTCCCTGTAAAAAAAAGGGGGCCATTTTCGGTGTTTTAGTGAAAATTAATAATTGGTGGTGGGAGGGGGTTACGTTACATCTTAAATATGTCGTGCTCTAATCTGATTCAGTAGGTATTAGATTTTGAGTTTTGACCAAATGTTATATATATGAATATACAATCAAGGGTTTTCCTCTCCTATCTGGAAATCACTTAGTTCGTGATATCGGGTTTTTGTTTACCTCTTCTCTGTTTTCTAAGATGCAAATAAATTATATTACTTGTACGGCATTCAAGTTCTTTGGATTTGTATTAAGTGTTTCTAAGGAATTAAAAATTTCAGCTTCTTTAAAGTGTCTTTATTATACACTAGTTCGTTTTTTCCTTGAATATGGTTAATTTATCTAGAACTATCTACCTCAACTGATTCCATTTCACTCGAGAGAGTCTATCGCAAATTCTTACATTCAGCTTCTTAACGGCTTCATATTCCATGCCGGCCATGCTTTCAATAATGATTACTCCCCTATCCGTGAATAATTCTTTGATTTCAATAGTCTCGCTGATCGTAGGCAAATCACAAACTACCTATTTCTTTCAAAATTTCTTTTTGGATCAATATTGACTCTTCCTTGTTATTATTTAAAATAAATGTCTGTATTCCAAACCGATTGACCCGGTCAAATATTCCTTTTTCTGTCTCGTTGTCTCCAACAAACTGTTTATTTAATATCCCAATTTCAAGACTAATGCGTCTGGCAAATGAAAATCCATTTTTTCCCGTTTATGTATATCAAAACGCAATTTAATTTCACAAAGCCAATTATATTTTTATTATAAATTTATCATTATCTTTGTTTGTTATCTATCTTAAATTAAAATATTGTAAAAATTACATGTTATATGTTTTGGGCTGAAGCCTGTTTGGAATGAAATGAAATGAAATAAATAAATACATAATTTTACATCTAGACGGGTTCAGAATAACTATTATAGATACATTTTTGATAACACTTAAGTGTGGTTTACGAAAATGTGCATTAAATTATTTCCAAATATATTCTGATGTCTGTAATCCAGGAGTGTTCCCGCTGGGTAGTATTTTACTCGTACATCCATTAGATAGGTACCTCAGCAGGAGGTTAGCGATGGCTGCGGTGCACTATTGAATATTGTTGATATTGCCATAGTGAATATGTGTACTCACATACTTACCTAGGATATTTTTCTGGTGAGTGATATATCACATAATAATTATCTCAAACAGTTATCCGATACTTTTATTAGTAATATAATAATATAATAATAAAATAATAATATAATTATATTATTATTATTATTATAGTATCTAAGATAAGTTTTGGGTAAATGACATTTAAAAAGTAATTAAATTATTTTAAACGTTGCATTAAGTAAAATATTTAAAATTTAAACCTAAATTTATCTACAATTTTTGAATCAAGTTATATTACTTAATTACTTCAAAAGTAATGATGTTATAAATTATGTTACTTTTATTTGTATTTTCATACGAACATAATAACAGTGTTGGGTAAATTACTTTTTAAAAGTAATGAAATTGCATTACTCATTACAATGAATAAAAAGTAACAAAATTAAATTACTCGTTACAATAAAATTATTATAATGAAATGACGTCAGTTTTTTTAATGAAAAATAATGCATTACTTAACACGTTACATTTTATTTAAATTTTGTTTTATTAATTATATAATAAAATTATTGTAAACTGACCACAGTAATAAAATACTATTACAACTATTATTGGTATTAATATGATAATATTATATCCATTATCGTGAACAAAATACAAATATAATATTAAGATTGAAGTATGAGGAATAAATGAACAAATCGACAAACATCTGAAAACGAATTTATCTATAACTATAGTATATAGTAAATACCTACCTACCTACCTACCTACCTACCTACATTATACACAAGGAAAACCATCATAAGTACATTTCCGCCAGCTACAAGATAATCCAGAGTGCCGGCACTCGCACGAAGTGGCAATAGCAAATACCTAATAAAGATAATATTATTATTAAAATTTACAGAATATTAAAATTGAATAAAATAAAATTAAATCGAGACTGAACTTAGCATGTGAAATACTTACTTATGTAGTATAAAAATAAATTTTTATGATAAAATAATTACTAGTAACGAAAGACTTTTCTAAATTTTTTCTAAAAAGTAATTTTATTACAAATTAATTACATTCTCTATTTAAAATTCTAACGAAATTAACTGTCACGTTACTCATAAAAATAACTTTGTAGTTTGTTGCAGTATGTGCGATACGTTACTACCCAACATTGCTTAATAATAATACTAATAGTATTTAATATCTATTGTTAAGCAGGATAGAGTTGTATAATCTAAAAACGATCACATGATATTCGGATTTTAAAATAAATTTAAATGACATATATCTCTTGGTTTTATATATTATACATTATAAAATTCATTATATTATAACTATTTGTAAAAACTAACAATTTAGGTACTTCATAAAAATTACTTTTAAACAGTAGGTACTTATGTTACAATTGTGTTAATTGAAATAATAAGGAATGAAATTATTATTGCGTTACTCAAAAAGTAATTTCGTTATAGTAATTTATAAATTGCATTATATTAGCAGTCTTAGGAAAATTACATTATAAAAGTATTACAATTACTTGTTATACATTTCTAAAATGTAGTGATGCATTACATTTCATTACCTACCCAAACTTTTTATGTAATGAAATTACTTTACTTATAAAATTTAAAAGTAATTCGTGACTTATGATAGTGAGTATAATTTAATTTATAATAATAATATAATTGGCCTTGTGAAATTTAATTGCGTTTTGATATACATGTCATATGTAACATATGTACTCTTATTATTAATTAATTTTTTATTAACATAGGCTTGCACAGATTTTGTATCAGATGCATCGAAATTTCTAACCAATCTATATACCTACCTATACTCTATAGCAAACGGCGCTTTTTTTTTTTTTTATTTCAATGACATAGTCGTATATATAAGTAGAATCACAAATTTAAATTCTTAAATTTAAACATTTACGTCCAAAATTGATAATCAATTTAAATTAAATAAAATAATAAAATAACATTTTAAAATATTTTTAGAAATAAATGTTAGTCAATTTAAGTATATTCATTTGTTACAAACTTTTTATTTATTTATTTATCATATTGGGCCAATTAAAAAAATTTTCGAAAGTTGAAATATAGAACACAGAAATAAGTTAAATATAATTTTTAAATTATATTTAAATAAATAAATATATTTTAGTAAATAAAATTAATGATATATTTCATTTTTGTTTTAAAAGTAGTTTCCTAGTAATGCTTTATATTTATTAAAAGTACTATTTGAAAGTAATAAAATTACTCTTTGATAAATATAATTAAATTAGGTAAATTCGTTACAAGTAATGTGTAATTTAAATTACCTACTTTACTTCCCAAGACTGAACGTTAACTGCAATTCTAATATTCATAATATTAGAATATGGATGTGTTTTACAATATTTTTTATATTTTATTTATAATATATTATTATACACATCTATCGTCATAATACAACATACGAGGAATACAATTTAAGTTCTGATGAATTATTTATCATTTTTATCACCCACCAAATACGTCACTGATCATTCGGATATGATATAATCAGTAGTTTTATCTAATTTGATTAAAGAGTTCAAATATATTCTATTAAAATACATTTTCTCAATAGTCAATACGCAAAAACCAGCATATTTCTAGAAAATTCTAGTATCATTTAGTTCAATATATAGTGATTTCTAAACTAATATTGGAGTTATATCCTTACAATTCTTAAAAACTGCGTTTTAAGTTATTGTTAAAATTAGTTTTTTTCTATAATTTTTGTTTTAATAATTTAAAAAAGTTACAAAATAAGGCAAAGTTTATATTATGAAAAATAACGTTCTCTTGCAAACTTTAGGGGCCACCATACCACTATTATTTTGGTCAAAAACTAGTCATTCTAATTTCAACAGTCCGAAATTGTTTTTTTTATTACTTACACGAGAAAATGATAGATCAAGCCATTTTTTTAATTTTAATATTTTATGCTGTATTTAAAACCATTTAAAGTTTCCAACATTTTTTAAATTTTGAACATAAATATCTAATTAAATAAAAAATGTTTTAAAAAGTACATTGATAATTGCCACGTACATTTTATGGAAAATTCGAATAATTTTTCAAAATTAAAATTTATGTACTCATTGAAACATTGTAATGGAATTAGAATCGTCTATCCGATAGACTCTACTGGAGTGAAAAATATAAAAATGTTCGTGGTTATTAAATAAATTGATATCATGCATGCATGTGTAATGACCAATGGTTCTACGTATACTTTTGATACGGTTAACCAATACTAATGATCACGTACGCCTCACACAAGCACAAAATTGTACAAAGAAAGTATAATAAATTGAATAAAAAATGTTCAAAAATACTGTATAAATATAATTGACATGTAATTGGAGGTCATTTTTGAAGGAGTTGTGTATAGTTAATTTTGTGTTTTTTTACGTTTTACACATTAGTATTCATTCGTATACGGGTTAAATATATGAGTACATCAATATCGAGCAGTAATTAATCTATGTACATAAAATACATTTTAATAATTAATTATTCAATAAATGTTACATTGAATATAACAGCGTGTTGGTAACTCAAAATGAGACTAGCTGGTAACATACAATTTAGTATTTCCGAACTTAAATCTACGCTGTTTTTTTATTCATATTGAATAGCTTCTAAACTTGGACTTATAGTGCATCTTTAAGGATATATTGTAATACCCGTTTCAGACACTGAATTTGACATGTTTAATGTCGATGGTTTGAACTACTATACAAAAATCACATATGAAAGAGAATCGATGAATTCCTTTTTGCATTAAACGATCATAAGCACCATTGTTCTATGTCCTAAAGTAGATTTAAAATTTGCGATCATGAGATGAGGGCTGAAGGTATGATATATGGGAGGTCAAATCAATGAAGGATATAGGTAGATATTGGATCGAACGTTATTTTATAAATATCTGGGATTTCTCGTTTATTTTTCCAGGCTTCATATTTAGAAATATTGCATTCAGAGAGTTCTCTTGTCTGATTGTGACAAATTTCTAAATATAGTTAGTTGATTTTGGTAGAATTTAGAGGAATATAATAATTGAACCCGTAGGAATGTAGATTTCGAGTTGACGTGAGAAATTCAGAATTCTCATCGTATCAATAAATCGATGACCGACGGTCAGGTACGCCGGAAATAGGAAACAACTAATTTATCATGTTTCCCAGCAACTTGGCAACTTTTTCAAGTGGCCAGTAAACGTTGAACTCAATAGCATTGTCCGTTGAATTGTTAGTATGTAAGGCTGTGCAAGTTGCTTTTTTATACAACCTAACCAGTTCAAATATTGATAATTAAAAATAAACAATAAATAAATGTACTAAAAAGTGTAACTTAAAAAGTTACTTTTTAATTTCGGAAAAAACACAACTGATTCATGTTAAGAGTTTTAAGTTAACGTAGTAAAAAGTGACTGTCGTTTTACATTAAGAAGATCTTAAAAGTAACTCGTAAAGTCGAAAGTTATTTTTAAATAAATGACTTATAACTTAACTTTTACATTTTTATTAAACTCGTTACTGTCCAGCCTTGACAATTACATAATGGTCATACCTAATGATATTTCATCGACATTTTATTACGATTACCATACTGTATACCGTTTGCTACGTCCTTCGTCGAAACATCGAGTACAATATTATTATTGACACGGGGCGGAATCTTCGAGCTCTCCATTTCCGGAGTAATCATACTGCGTTTTAATTTTTTAATCTCGTGACAGTGACGGATTTACACTGCTGAATTATATCGTGACCCCGTACATAACGAGGCCTTATTTTAAAATCCACACACATTTGAACGACGAACATATATAAATGATAAATATCCATTTATGTGTAATACATATATATGAATATAATATATAGATCTTTGGTCATGACGTCTAGTTTGTATTCGAAAGTCCTACTAGACTAGCCTGAGGTGATTCCTTCGACCGATTTCGATATAAAATCTTTCGCCGAGAATTGAGACTCAATACATTTCCATCGGCATGAAGCATGACGATAAACCGCGGGTTTAGTACGAGACGGATATCAATAGCGTGTTTCAGAAACCGTTCAAGATAGAAATTTTACTGTTCGAGAACGTTCATATAAATATTATTTAACACGCATTCTTTACATAATCATATTATTTTATATACTTATGTCTTAAACAGTATGTCATTCCATTTATTTAGAATATAATTCTTTCAGAAGATTTCAAATTTAAATCGGATTTATTGATAACTCTGAAGGCTAAAATCACTTTTTGGGAAATGTTCAACTTTTGGGCGAGAGTGGGGATGGGCACTTGCACAATACGACTTCCTTTTATTTTTAATGGAAATCCCTATTTTTAATAGTGGATTAGAATAGGTAACATTTTAAAATTATTTTGAAATTTTCATATATAAAATATAATTTTAAATTCTAAGTTCAACAAATTTTAAACAGTTGTATCTCTATCAATTTTAAATTTAAAACTATGGTATGTTGGCACTTTATAGTTTATACATTAAAATTACTTGAAAAAATTCCATCTATCCATATCTTGTGTCAAAATTACGGACTGTTACTTGCCATTTAAAAAAAGCAAGTCAAGCGCACGCAAACAAAAAAAAGAGTTAATATTTACAATATTTTCCGAAATGTTTATTTTGGGTTACCTCTTTATATATTTACTAAGAAACCTAATAAAACTTAAAGTTATTCAAAAGAATTATTTCGTGTCACCTAAATTAAATGCACTATATACGAGTATTATATTATACTGTAGTGTATTAATTATTATTTAGTTTTAATCAAAATAAAAAGAAAATATATTTGAAAAATTCGATGTTATTTTAAAATTATGGATATTTAAGTTAGGTAAAAATAATAAGCACAGCCCCCGTTAAAATACTTAGAGGTGCAAGTGTATCCTCGTGCACTTTAAGATCACACCTTAGATATTTTTCTTTATTTTTGTAACTCATTCAATAATGTTTTTAGGTTCTCCAATTTTTGATAAAAAAAACTGCCTTTTTAATGTAATTTATGTAAAAACTAAAAATATATAATCATAAATTAATATATAATTAATAATATATATATATATAGGTATATGATAAAAAATATATCATCGGTCAAGAAATATTCGACTTACTGGATATCTTTTAGAAAAAAGAAATCTAAAAATATTAAGCCGAAATATTAGAAAACAAATAAATCCCATGACGAATTAATGATTAATTGTCCTCGTAATATGATCGATACTTCTTGTGGAGGTGAAAATTAAGTCTCATAGTGTAATAAAATAAAACGTATATAATTGAAAAGTTATTAAATTATTAATAGGTAATATAAATAGCTAATAATATATATTATATTTTAAATATGTTATAATGTATAATTGTTGTCCACGAATTATACGTATAAGTCAAGTCTTATAACAAATCAAATTATAACAAAGTCTTACATATTTGTATAGATTGTATGGATTGTATGAATTTCAATCTACCTATTCAGTCGTTTTCGATTTTTATTTTATTTTTTGATTTTTTCAAAAATGTATAAGACGTATTTCAATTTTATATATACGTCGAAAAATGGAATTGTAGGGTGCTAGATAATGTTGTTTTTTTATAAATAATTTTTATTGGTATCGTATTTTGATGATGTTTTTGAGTTGATATTTCATATAAATGAGAAATTCAAAAATAATATTATATCAATAAAAATGCATAAAAAACCACGACAATGAAAAATGATATTGTCATGGGATCATTTATGATAGTTATGATATTTTACCTGTTGCTATTTACTATACATGGAAAGTTCAAGCCAAATTATTATTATTAGCTGATGAATATCCCGTTTGGAAATAAAGTATATAGGACTATAAATATTAGTTATAAAAACTAAAACACTTTAATATACTTTAAGACTTTTTTTCTCGTACACGTTTTGTCCGAATGGCCTTCAATTCGATTTAATTTTTCATTCTATGGCTAATCAACAGCACACACAACATTATTAATTATTAGCCAGTGTTCAAAGTAACATAGATTTATTTTAAAAACATTTGAAATAAAGCTAAATCAAATAAAAGTATAAGTTACTATGATAAGTTATAAAGACCCGTAAAGATGTTTCTCGAACATTATAATGTGATAGCTTATCTAGGTTTTAACAATACAAACTAAATAGTATTTATAAATAGTAAATCCACAATTATTTGTGTAGCAATAAAAGTACTTATAAATGATATATATATACATTAAAATTGATAAAAATAATAACAATAATTAATATTACAATAATATTTAAATAATTTTTTTATACTATTAAAATTTTATCTAATCGTTGTTATAATCATGTTATTTAAAAATAAACTATTAAATGATCTGATTATTAAAATATGTGTTCTATACTTTTATTTTTGCAATATAAATACATCTAATGTTCAATTTTGCGAGGTGTGAATAATCTGGCAAAAAGTTACATTTTTATATTATGGCCAAAGATGTGTAAAATGTCTATGTAGTAACTTAAAAAAAGTGATTGTTGTATAATATGATCGAATTCTGTTATGGTCGAATAATAGAGAAATGTATCTAGGCCGTTTTGGTTGATTCAGGTTGTCAGTGTATGTACATTATATATATAGTTACTTGAAAATTGTATAATTGATAAAAACTCATTTTTCAAAAATGAATAAGAAAATAAATTAACTCGAATAAGTTAAGTTAAAAAGGTTTATTAATTTAAATTTTTAACTTAATGAACTACATATTTTCTAGAATTTTATATTAACATAACTTAATTCTCTTAATACATTAACGTTAATGTTAACTCATTTCGTTTGCTAAATTTCAATTATTTAAAATTTTTTAAATTTTCTAAAGTCTATGAAAATAATACTTATTTAAAAGTTATTATATTTTGATGTGATTCCTTATGTTTTAAGTTTTTAACTGTATTCAGAAATTGTCAATATAAGTATAAGATTAAGGAAATATAAATTTCTAAAAAAAGAATAAAAATAAAATACTATACAATTAATAAATTGCACATGAGTTATGTTATACTCTGTTAACTTCAATGATATATTTAAAATTTTAATCAACTCTAACCCTTAATTTAGTGAATATTTTTTTATAAACTTAGTTTAAAATGCAAGTTGAAAAAAGTTAAAAAAAATCATGAACGCGTTTAGCCTTGATAAAAGCCTTTAGTAATAAGTTAATAGTTAACAGTTAAAAATTATAATTTAAACTTGTTGATCTTAAAGTGAAATTGGAAAAAAATATTAACTTAAATCAGTTAAAAAAAATTTTTTTATTTTCATTATAATTCCAATCCTTAAAATTATTCATATATAAATTGCCATATTTAAGGGTAATAAATTTAATTATATTTTATTTTTTTAATATTAACTGTATACCTACATAATTTATTTTATTTTATTAATAATTAATTTTTATACCTACTTCAATTTTGATTCAACATATAATACTTACGAAGATTGTCTCCCCATTAGTTAACTTAAAACTGGATGATTATGAAATTTAATAGTAAAATATTAAAAGGAAGTATAGTAAGTACAATGAAAATTTAAACCTGTTAAAATAGTTAGTTATTGGAAAAAAACAATAGTTAAAAAACTAAATAAAGATTAACATTTTAACTTATCAGTCATTAATTTATGCTTATGTTCATAGTACTGATAGTGTTCTTTTTGACTGAATGTTCATAAGTATGCTATAAGCCTATAAACATAGTAATATCATAAACGCTCTACGTACAAAAATGAAAGAAATTTAGATTTAAAAAAAAGTAATCATGGAAACGGAAATAGAATGAAAATAAAAATAATCAAACTAACAATTCAACCGCATAAATAAACAACAAAATATGTAAGTAATGAAAAAATCATTATTTTAAATTAAAAATTTTCGATGAAAATGATGCCCTATGCAGACTAAAAATATGCATTTGTATTTAAATACTTTTTCCATGTATATTTAAGTTATTTTTAAAATAATCAACGAATAATGGATATTGTATAAGTAATATAAGACACTTTTGGTCATCATTATTATTAATATGATTCAACAAACTGTAATATTATTATTGTAAATATAAAAATGAATAGGTTTGAAAATAATTTCGTTTATGTAATTAAACATATAATTCATAACATTAAAAATGTTTATTTAGTAATGTCAATAAATTTCAATATAATTATTATATTTGATTAGCCATTATATAATATACATACTTAGAGTATCTTTAATTTCTTATTATTATTAATTACAGAGGCTGGAACTAAAATGAAGGATAACTGGTTTTGGATCCAGTTATCATACTGAAATTCAAGTATTAGAACTTAAAATTGTAATTAGTACTTGAAGAACCTATAATAAAACCTAAATACTTATTTATATTTTACTATTATAATTTAACTCTTAGTTAATATTTAGTAAAAGTTTAGAACTGCTCCCTTAAAGACCGTTTAATTGGATAAAAACAAAAACGGAAAACCCCTTTCCATTATTGTTTTTGAAGAACCAGAACCGGAACGGGAATTTATGAAAAAAACTTTAATGTTCAAACACCCGATTGCTTATAATTTATAACTTATATTATACTTACACGTATAAATTTCAGTTAAAGGTCGTAGATTACGCATATACTCTAGGAATTCTGTAATTCTGAAATCAGGGGGACTATACTTACTTCTTCATTGTTAAAATTTAATATCCTAACATTTAACATTAAGGTGGGCATTAACTAATGAAATGTTAAAAATAATATATATTTTTTTAAATTTAACTCAACCAATTTCTTAATTTGACCATATATTAACTAACTTAACTATTTTACATTTAATTTTTATAATCATATTTTTAATATAGAAATTAAAATATAAACGATTTATTTTTAATAAATGGATACATATTAGGTTTCTACTTAAATAGTATTAAAATTAAAAAAAGTAAATACATTTTAAAATATATTTCTATAGAACATAGAATATATAATGGAATTTTAAAGATTGAAAGCCTAATTTTTTAAATAAACTTATTTTATTATAAATTAATAATTTTTCTATTCTTAGTTTAAATATAACGAGTTGAAATTAATTTTAGTCAACTTTTAAATTAAGGCTTTTATACATTGATTTAATTAAGTTAGTTTTTTATGTTAACTTACTTATTTTTGATATTTAATACATATTACATAGCCTTTGGTTAAAAGTCAATAGACAATAACTATCAAAAAATGATTTTTTTTTTTTTTTAAATACTAAGTTTACCCATTCGTTAATACGTAATTAATTATTATATTTGAATTTCGATTAAAAATATAGGGAATCCGAAAATCGGTACAGCACCCAGTTCGTTAACTTAATATTACTGTAGGTATATGATTATCAAATTAACCGTAAAAAGTCATTTTAGAATGACAATGACAATTTAAACTAGTTAAATGTGTTAGCTTGTGTAAACAAATATTAATCAGTTGAATTAAAAAGTCAGAGGAAGATTAACGTTTTAACTAGTAAATATCTACTTATTACATGTGCACCACATGGACACTAGGCATTTTTAATCATTTGTGTATGCGTATATTTCTTTAAATTAACATAATATGAGTAGCTAAGATATTTTCTTATTATATTTTAATTATTGACTATATTATAATTTATAACCGTTAAATTATTATTATTAATGTCACACACAATATAATATTATAAGAATACAGTAACAATAATCGAGTAGTATAGTATTGTGTAGCACGCGTGTTTTATTAATAGTCACTATTTAATCCAGTAAAAGTATTATTGTCTGTGCAACATAATTGCTGCTTATATGTTAACTATTTGTCTACATTTATTGTACTTAAGTTACACTATCATTATGTAAGTATATAATAATATAATATTGGACGTTTCTGGTGGTAAAAGCTACGATATGTCGTTTTTTTTTTTTTTTTTGAATAAAACACTTGACATAGAACGCATGGCGGACAGCCGGCGACACGTGTTGAGTGCGTACTCTGAACTTTGACGATACGAATGGGTTAATTATAGAACCCGAAGAGACCTTATAGTCGCCTATTCTCAGAGTCCTTATAAAAATGTAATGTATAATATACTCTGTGAGATGTACACCGCACTATCTATATCGATATTATATTTTGCCTTTACGAGAAATAAAAATGGTTGCCCGACAAAATGGCGTGTTGGTATGTGATATTTAAGTATTTAACACAATCGAATCTAAAATTTAACTACCTACTAAGTATTTATTAGGCGTGTGAATGATTTGTCGTAACTGTATTTGAAACGAACAGCTACAACCGAACTGCTATTATAATACTTTTGTAAAAATTTCTAGTCAGTTTTTCGATAATACAACATCTCTATATACTTAAACTCTAATAGTGAACGGGATAAATAATCGGCCGTCAGATTTCGAAGTTATAATAATAATATTATGTACTATAGGCATACGCACAATATTAACCCTATGGTTAAAAAGTTTAGTATCAATGGTTTCGTTTATCAGGATAGTGGAAATTTCTGGGCGGCGGACCGAAAATCGACAGTCACCCATGACACCCGACACCCGAGGGTAACAGTAGGGGTATGTATGTTGTAAAATAAAGACTTTACATTTATGTTTGTATAAAAACTATGTAGAATAATGATAAGTACTACATTTTGACGCTTAGGAGCGTTTTTTTAACGTTTTAAACACGTTACTGCTTAAGGAGGGAATCGATTTTTTTTACAGTGAGGACTACTATTATTGTCCTTTCAAATCATTTGAAATTAAAATATTGAATATAATATTATAATTTTATGGTTTTGACCAGATACACTATATTTTGTTTTCGTATATAAATTGTCTAATATAGACTGTACATCATTTGAGCTGGCCCTAATGTTGCCTGTGTAAATCGTTATCAGTTTCTATTTTGATTGTAATATTCTGTGGCTGTGACAAGAAAAAAAAATAACAATTTTTTTTCATATATTAATATTATTTCTAAGTTTATTTGCTTGGTTATGAACGTTATTTAAAATTTTTATTCAATGTATTTCATTTTTATATATAGAAACTGCAGATATTGATAGCATATTGGTATCAATTATGAAATATTGTTGTTTTCCTTTTCGATTATTATTTGGTTTTTAAACTTATAAACATCAAGTAATTAATAATAATGAATGAGTTTCGTAAAAAAATTTTATTATAAAAGTATAGCATTAGACAGTATGTATAATATTTTGTGAACCCCTTGCATACCATTTTAAAACTTGAATAAGTAAGTCAAAATTGATTTAAAAAAAAATTAATACTTCATAGTTCAGTTACAGATTAAAAAAAAAAATGTACTCGATAAATACTCAAGAAATTATGATAAAAAAAAAAAAAAAATAAAGTGACAGGAAATACGCGATATACAGGTATATATACAGTATATGTAGTGGCTAGTAGACCTCTTAGATCGGCTTATATTAAATTTTTGTTAAAATTATGATATGAATGATCACGTGACACGTAATTGTATGACTTTGGTGGTTTTATTATCAATTATCACTTAACTTACTATCATACGCAACATTTAATTTTTCAATATCAAGTGTCAATGTTTTATACTATTGCCATAATAATAATAAATATTTACAACACTAATTTATTATATATACGTATATTCAGATGTAATTTCAGTCAAATATACTATAATTTATAGTGTACATTTTAATGGATGTTTCATATAAGTTATACTACATGATAGGAAGTTGCGCCCGAATTTGCTGGCTCTATATTAAAGTTCAATATTTTTTTAAATAGATGTAATTTCTTTATCAGTTAATATGTTTAAAAAAAAAAGACCATGGCCTACGAGATGTCCTTGAAAATATTTCTCTCTTCAAGTTTGATTATAGGCGTTTAATTCGACTTAACTTCAAAATTAAAATTCTAAATAGTACAAATTTGCTTATTTTTCAAAAATTTAGAAATACGGAAATAGAAATAGAAAAATATGCGGTTGTGACACCTATTTAATTTTTGAGGTAAATTCTGTGTGGCTATTGTGTATATGGGTATATTCCTCCTCCTTAGCCATCACGCATATCGGCGCATAGTAGCGTATATATGTAACAGATTTTATTCGAATCTATTCGACAAATTTATTGAACATTTTTGGAACATATTTACAATTTGTTGAGATGATCGTTAGATATATTATAAGACCTTTTCTAAATCTGAATCTATAAATTCACGCCAACAACATAACTTTATTTGATTATTTCCAAAAATGTTCAATAATTTGCATTTAAATTTGTTGGACATTGTTGGAAAGGTCTCATCAATTGTTGAAGTTTAAAAATCTCAATGTACCTACACATTATTGGAAAATTCTAGATGTTTTAGAAAAAAATAATGCAATTATTGGATGGAGAATTTAGCAACGCTTTTAGAAATTTGATGTCTAACAACCGACTGAAAAATTTGTTTGAGAGGTTTAAATAAAATATTGTTATATATATATATTAATATATATATATAACAATATATAAATATACATATATATAAATATATATATATAAATAGACTGTTTACATTTTAGTAAAAGATTATATATCCTTATTTTTAGTGTGTGAACACTTTTGAATAATCTTGAAATATTTAGCGGTAAATGTTTTTAAATTTATAAAGAATCTTCTTTTCGAGTAAAAAACATATCTACAGTGATAACTGATAAACAATTTTGTGATAAAACTATACGTTTTCATAAGTAGATTTACAATACGTCCTTGAAGGTTATAGTTCATCGTTTTTAGCGTTTAAGGAGAAGAAAGAAAAAAAAATTAAAAAAAAAATATCTGTTATTTAAATAAAGTTATATTGCTTAGAAGGGAAGTACAAAAAAATAAAGTACCTAATAAACATAGAATCTTCGTTCACTAAAAAAAAAAAAAAAATCGTATATCAAAATACAATTCCAGAGTGCAGACGGACGAAAATATGAATAGGTAAGTGACAGTTTATCATAAAAAAATGATTGTAAATAATTAATATACATATAATATGTTATAAAATATCGTAACAATGAATTATATTTTCATAATTAATGTGATTAAAAATTGTTTTATAACAGTGATTCATAAACGGAGTATAAAACTGCATTTATAAGTTATAATCTCTCGATCGTTTAAAATCTATTGTTTGGAGTATACTTTAGCCTGCCTCCGATAGTTTTAGTAAACCTTGCAGTATTCATTTAGGCATTCATTTAAAAGTGATTGGAAACTTGAAAGGTTAAACGTATAATAATGTAATCTCTTCCACTCTTATGAAAAGTAAAGATGATTTCTCGTTTAATTATATTATGTTAATTTTATAATATTAACTTAAGTAAAAATTCGTTAAATTGGTTTTGAGTTATCTTATGTGAAGTATATTCATCACTATTTTGATGGGTAATTTTAAGCATGTCTTCCGTAACTTATAAACAAATTAAAATTATGTTTTGAGAAAACAATAGGCTAAAACTATAGTCTCTAGTTTACATATGCACAGTTATATTAAATAGATCTTTTTTGATAAAGTTTTATATAAAAAAAGTGTTATATACAAATATTAGAATACCGCTTATAATTATTAATACGATAATCTCTACGCTCGCAAAAATGATGCAAATTAATCGTATTTTGAGTATTGATACATTTGTTAGAATTTATTTTATAACTAAAGCAGTTTATTAGTTTTTTCATATGTTAAAAAGGTCAATTTTTGTTGAAGTTTATCATCGAATCAAATTTCCGTTTTTACAATGATTAGAAAATATTCTATATAATTATTAGTTATAATAACGATGATATAAGTTTCGAATAAACGATAACGCACAGTCGAGTGTGCGAAACACCGTATCGACTTTCATTAAACTGAACAGACATAATTTGTTTTAAACATTTAGTGTAAAAGTGGATAAATTTTTTATCATTTAAACTTGGTTGAACATAATTACAGGCTGTAGCGACTGAATGATAAAAGTATTTTTACGTTTTACTAAAATAAAATATATACCTATAAAATTATGTAATATTTATAATACTTATTTATACTATACGAGTTCTATAACATTCTATAACATTAATTGTATATTTTCGGCCTTTTTTTAGATTGAGTATATTAAACATTAATTTTAGATTCAGAGATTCGAGTAGGTGTTTTAGTGTAAAGAGCTTTCTTGTACTAAATTCGTTCTAGTTGATACTTTAAAAAAGTAATTTTTTATATTCCTAATAGTTTTCTCACGTGTAAAGAAAATGATCAAAATTTGTTATAAATCAGAAAGTAGTCAAGTCAGGAAATTTTAATTTAACTCCATAGTCCATTATCCATATATTTACTATAGTAAATAGTACTATGTTAATGTGATACAAATTTCACAACAATAATATAATTATGATGACTTACCTATATGCCTGACGGAACTTTAAAGTCACATAAACTATCAAAAAAAAAATCATTATATTACAGAAAATTATTCGATATCATAGATTTAATTACTATTTTGTCCGTGCTTTTATTTTGTGGTAATATATTATGATAAGGATTTAATTTTTAAAAAAAATATCCTGAATTTATCCTTAAATTTACATTATTGTAAAAAGTAAATATAAAGTTATTGATTATAATCAGTAGATCTTTAAAGTGAACGAAATACCAGTTGAGCTCCTCAAGTATGCCGGAAAAGAAATTCATATTTTCATGTTTAGGTTATGGCAGAAGATATAGAATGATCAACACTTGCCGAAAACTTAGAATGAAGCTATAATCATACCAATACATAAAAAAGGCGACAAAACTAAATGTGAAAACTATAGAGGAATATCGCACCTTATTTCAGCCTACAAAGTGTTCGCAAAGATTTTATTAAACCGGCTAACAATATACGTGGAAGAAAACCAAGAAAGACACCAGTGTGGTTTCAGAATGGGAAGATAACGATCGTGCAGTTATCAGCTATAGGCAAAATAATGAAAAAAAGTATGAATACCGCCAAAACATCTGACAACTAGCAACTAGTACGGGATTGAGAAAAGTGGAGGGATTTAGTGATGGTGGCGAAAACTCTTAGAGAGTATTAAGAGCCAGATGAAGAAGAAGATCTTCAAAGTGACTGGTTCAGTTTTTACATTTTACATTTTTTATCATTTAACAAGTTAAACGATACTTTCAAAATGACATACAACTTAACTTTTAAACTGGTTACTGGTTAGCCTTGGAGATTATTAATTTTTAGATATTGAGAGAATCGTGGAATGTGTTGGTTTTAATGTGATGTGCTTTTTATCTATGTATTTTTGTATGTCTGTATACATTTTTTTTGGTAAAAAGAGTCGAGCAGGTGTTTAGGAGTAATGATATTTTTTGATAACAAATTGGTTCTAGTTAGTATTTTAAATAGTTATTTTTTGATTTTCTCTGTAAGCATAAAGAAAACTACTTACTTTATGAATATAGGAGATATAATAAAATAAAAAATACATTTGTTATGGTTATAATTATTTTTTCACGTCATATAATTTTTTAATATTATAGCAAACTACATTCAGAATAGTTTTTCGAACGCAATGATTTATTTTTCCTTTCAAATTTAAAATAATAATTATACACTATTCAGTTTGAGAACCGATGGGGCGATGGACTAACTTTCACCATTTATATCTGGGTGACTTTTTAAATTCTTTATTTATGTTCATATTTTAAAAACTTTTCATATTTAATGTTTTTAAATTTAATTAAAATTAAAAATCACGTTGTATTACAGAAAATTTTTCCCAAAGAATATTTATATATGAGAATAATTTATTAATATCGAATTATGAAATACTGAATAATAATATTAAGTGGTTAAAATAATAATTTGATGTGTAAAGTAAACCAAAGAAATCGATAGAGAACAAAATGTTAAATTGCCGTTCCACATAATTCTGTCCAACCTAAAATTTAATTTATCATCTATATCATGTGTGTATACACTAGCTGTTTAATAAAATTAATTTGTATTTATAATAAACATTTAATATATAATGTATAATATTTAATAATTTGGAATATATGTCAAAATATATATAATTAATTAATAGAAAATCGTATTTAAAAATCATTTAATATTTCGTAATAATTAGTGCGTATTGTGTCGAAAATCGGTTTAATAATAATCGTTAAAATCATCTTGCATATATTATTATAAACGTGGTGCAAGTTCATTATAAATATTGTACAACGTACGAGTATAGCAATATATTGCTTCAAAAGTTCAAACCAGGTGTCCCCGTGTCAAAACAGTCGATCGATTAGGCACATACACGTAGAATGTAGGTATAATTTAAAACATCGTTTTTTGCATCCAAAAAGCCTTCAGCTAAAATTTTTTATAAGGTAATAGTTAACTAATAATTAATTCATTGAAGTTAAAATGGGAAAAAAAATATTAACGTAATTCGGTTAAAAAATGGTTTAATTTTTTTTCATTACAGACTAGGATTTGGTCTTTAAATTATTCAACAATTTTTTAATACATTTACTCAAATTTTTTTTCATTATTAAGTATACACATTTATTTACTATTCCCATGAATTAATATAATTAATTACTTTATATGATTAAACGAAAATATCACGAAAATCACTTGTCCTGTGAAATAATGAATGTTAAGAGGATGCTATACACTCGATTTTCAAGGGGTTATATTAGAAAATTTTTATAAAAATTAAAATCTAAGAACTTATTAATATTTAATTATATTTCCCAAATTAATTTAAAAATAGTTATGTGTCAGTACCATTTTTCTTTTTTTTTATGTTATCGCGATATTTGTTAAAAATCACGTTCACTCTCTGTAACTACAACTTCTCTCTTTGTAATCACAGTGTTAACATTTATGCAAAATATGAAAGATGAAATATACGTTTATTTGGAAGCCTAATATCCGTGATAGAAAATCGTAAAATTTTCAAATTAAAAAAAAAAAAACTTAAAAAAATTTTAACTAAAAAAACTCCACGCTACGGCATAACAAATATTCTCGTCTTTTATATTTTGTTTACATTTTTACTCTGCGATTATTATAAGAGAGAAGTATTATAAGCAGCGCGAACGTATTTTAATACCACTAAAATAGGCGTGTAGGTTAAAAATGTTTAGTAAATACAATAATGAGTGTCATCTCAGGTATTTTAATTAATTTGCCTCAAAATGTACACAGAATAATTTTCTACCTTTATCGGGGCTAATTTGACTTTTTGAAGGTGTAGTACGTAAACGTTTACCAACAATTCGAAGCGCAAAATATTCATCTTCAAACGTTAAGCACGTCATTATGCCAAAAACAGGAAATCAACAATTACAATTATCAAAGTGTTTGACGTCGTTGTTGTTATTACATATATTATAAACATAATCTCGTATACCTACTCCTTTTTCCGACTATTATACACTATTATATCGCGATAACTATCTGATTATTTATAAGAAAATAATAACATTTAAATTGCAATTATTATTTAAACAATATTGGTTATTAGTTATTACGAATATATTGACTTTCTAAAAACGAATTGTCTTCCGTCCTGAAGCTGACCGCAGCCATTCACTTTTCAAAGTCATACCATAGTTAGTGTAAAGCTCATAAATTTTAACGATATATAATTTAGACTATATCTAACTTTTATCACGTCTAATATTTTGACCACAACAATATTTTTCTTTAGATTTTATTTACCTACTGTAGTGGAAAGAGTATAAAATCGATTAAAATACTACATTCTTCGAAAATCTATTGGACCGTATGAATAAAAGTGACCAAATTCTCATACTTCAATTATAAAAGTAAATAAGTACTCAATTTTATAATTTACATTAACTGTGCCGTTTTCAATACGGCTGACGATAATCAAATTTATTGAAGGGAAATATGCTCAATTTTTCCGGCATTTATTTATTTTCATTTATATCTAATTATAAACGGACGTTTTTACTTCGGGGCTAGTGTTACACTTTTCGATAGCGTGGGCGTTTGATCCGAAAATGGGAAGTATAAGCATTTATCTACTCATTTTTATTCATATGACCCATATTGTGTTTGTTGAAAATGTCTTGACGGCCTTAAAAATCATTAAGTTTAAATCATTTGTATTTATTCATATGTTTAATTTTCATACTATCTTTACCGCATAAAATATACAACTATGATATTATAATAGTCAATAATAAACAAAATTAAAAATAGGATGTAAGCTTTGGCTTATCTATATGTATTCAAAAAACTCCACGGCGATCATTACCGGGGGAGTAATATTCGCCGCCGTTCACACCGGACCTCAGTTATCACGATAAGTGTTGCTTCTGTTCCGTTCTGGTACACATTGGTCACGGTATAATACGTGTACCTATGTAATCAAATAAAAATCATTAAAATAAAAATGAACGGACGAAATCTTTGAATATAAATGCGATAGTTGGTGTAAAATGTACGTTGTTGAATATCCACCATTTTTCGATCGCAAGAGAACACTGCAATAGTACGGTCGATCAAATTTTAAATGTTTTAAACAGGGAGTCAAAACGGGTTTGAACCCGGGGTGAAAACCCGTGTAACCCGCAAAATATTAAAACCGTGTTAAACCCGAAACCCGTAACTCGGAAAAAGTGAAACCCGTTTTTTAAACCCGTACCCGGAACCCGGAAAAAAATTAAACCGTTTTTTGACCACGTATTCCTAACCCGGCAAAATGAAAACCGTGTTAAACCCGAAACCCGGCAAAAAC
>JAIPRL010005219.1:0-33370 GCA_025469235.1 Pemphigus obesinymphae
CTCCAGCCTCATTTCTTTCTCCATACCCATACCCTCCATGCACTCTATCATAATCTATTGTATCACAGCCTACATGTCCATTCATATCCCCACCAATTACAATATTCTCATTTCCTTGTACTTACTCTTTGCATTACTTCATCCATCTCTTACCAGAACTCCTCTTTCTGACTTTCCTCACATCCCACTTGTGGAGCATATGCACTTACTATATTTAATACCTTATCCTCTAATATTACTCTCACTAAAATAACCCTATCACTTTTCCTTTCATTTCTTCATCTAATATCACTCCTACACCATTCCTTGTACCAGTCTTTCATGAATATATGATTTTATACCCCTCACCAATTTCTCTTGCTTTCTCCCCTTTCCACTTTAGAAACCTAGTTAACATTTATAAATGGGATAATAACAAATTTTACTGTCATGGTTACTACACAACATGAACAGGACTATTTTACAAATGCAATAGCTGGTGTTCAATTTAATACATTTTTTTTTTAAATGCATTTTAATAATATACATATATTTATAGGGCAAGTCCAATTTTCAAAGAAATTAGAAAAGAAGCTAGGAGTATGAAAAAGATATAACAACGAGTAGTGCAAGCAGGGACTTGAAATATACATGGAATAAGAGTGTAGGAGAATCAATTTTAGCAGAGAAAAGATTGGACAGATTAAACACATGCCGACAGTCTGCTTAAGTAGAAATATTGGGGGTACCTATGAAAAAGAGGTACATGTATGAGGAATATTAAGCCCATGGTAACAATATGCAGGAATATTTTTCTCAACTCTTTCAACCATAGCATTAGCAATGGCGGTGGTGGAGAGGTCTTAGAGAATACTGCGGTATTCATACTTGATTGAATTTTTTGATGAATCATTTTTGGTTATTATAAGATAAATACTAAATAGTACAAAATTCTATTTTTATCATTAAAACAATATTTTAGTATACATTTAAATATTATATATATAATATATATAATTTATATATAATATATATATATATATTATATTTACCAACAAATAGACGAAAAAAATATTCACGTTATTACTAACATTAAATTTAACTTTTATAAAAATGAAAGACTGAAGTCAAATAAAAAAAATGTTAACCAATACATGAAATTATCGCGATTACTTGGATATGCATTAGAATACCGCCAGTTGTCACATTTGGTTATCACGACTACTACAGTTTAACACTGTATCATTATACGCCCCAAAGAAGTACTAATCTGTACACCTAAAGCATATACTAGACTCAAAGTTGAGTAAAAGTATTTGAATATTGGTATTTAAATACTTTTTTGAGTATTGAATACCTTAATACTTCTTTTATTTCTTGTATAGAGTAGTATTTAAATACTTTTATAGGTATTGAATAGTATCTTAAGAGGATACTACACACCCATTTTAGCAGTATTAAAACACGTTCAAGCTCTATAACTACAACTTTTCTCTTAGTAATTGCAGAGTCAACATGTATACAAAACATGAAAAATGAGAATATTTACTATACTGTAGCATGAGTTTTTTTAGTTAATATATTTTTTTTTTTAATTTTAAAATTTCACAAATTTTAGGCTTTCAAAAAAACATATTGGAAAAACCATGCTAAAGCACAGTAAAAGTATTCTTTAAAATTCTGACTAGATTCACCTAAACACAATACATTACCAGGTAGTTGTGTTATCCAAATTGTGATTACTGCAATAAATATTCCACCTGGAATTGGAATTTGTTTTATGGAAAGAAATTATTTATCATTGTTTTAAAATGTACTATATCCACCACCAGTATCTTATCTAATGAGCAAAGTATCTGATAATTTATTGGTAATTAAAATCAATTATAAATGTAAACACAACACGGTATACATACATAGTAACAAATCACATTTCATTAGCCAAGGATAACCAAACCCGACTTAACTATAACATATAAGTACTTATTATAAATATAGAAATTTCATTTTAAAATTGGAAAAAAATATTGTAATTAATAAATAATATAATATATATATATATATATATATATATATATAAACAAATATATTTTTGTTTTAAAAAAAGTTTGCATCATATAATCTATCAGTATTGTGTCAAATATAATAATACTTAAATATCAATAGGTACCTACTTACTTTAGGATTAATTTTTTAAATTTTTAGTTAATACACACAAACAATTTTAATACTAAAAATGGAACTAGGTACTAATTAAAAACAAGTAATGCAGTGAATGAAGATTTATTCAAAAATTATAATTGATTTAATATTAAATATAAGCATTTTATATAATTGTCCATGTTTTTTCAAAATCTGTTGCAAATAGTTTGACTAAACTCTGTATGTCTGTAATTATAATGTTTTCCCAATTTTCAAATGTAGCATGGTGTGTCCAATTCATTGACCCTTGAATTAACCATGTAGAATCAACAACACAATATTTATTATGCATATAACTATTTTTTGAATCTTTTTGATATTTAACTACAATGCCAACACTCTTAAAATGATCCACTTCTTTGGACTTCGATAAAATACAATTGCTAATTATGATTCTAATTGGTATACCACGAGTATAGGCATCAATAATGGCATCTGAAATTGGCTTATTAGATATAGCAAATACACAGATATCTATTGATTTTTTGGCATTCTGTAAGCAATTAACTATTTCTCTAGTTTTGTTGCTTGAACAAACACCTACTAAACACTGACTATCAAAAAATTGTTGGCATTGGCATTTCCTATCATCTAACGGATTATAAAATAATATTTTTAAGCCTTTATTATTTCTTGCCTTAACATAACGTAGCCATATTAACGTAAGTGATATACTTATAGATGATGCACAAAAATATTTGATCATTGTTCTGAAATATAAAAAGAAATTTACACAAAGGTATTGTAGAAAAAGCAATATATCAAAATTTACCTGAAACCCATGATTGAAACTCATCAAAAATAGTTCTGAATTATTTAAAAATATTTACATTGAACAATATAACATTCGTTGAAATTTTAAAAAACATTAACAATTGTAATTACTCATAACATATCCCATCTATTTCATTGATTTACACTACACCGGACAGCTGTGCACAATTATAGTGTAGATATATTATTAAAAACGTTATCTAATCAATATACTACCACAAAATATTGGGTCTGTGATATTTCGTCATTTTAAAATTCCAACAGTCAACAAGCATGAAAACAGAATACGTACTAAATTTACGAAATAATACTGTGATACAGCTATGAAATATATGAAATATAGGTACCTAAAAATTTTAATTAAATAAATAAACAAACAATATTGATACGAATTTTAAAGTGATAAGTGATAACATAACGTCATGTCCTAGCTATGTTACGTGAATATGGTATAGATAATAGAAGAATTATCTATTATCTATGGAATATTACATAGTTCATAAAAAATGAACAATATAAGTATAATATAGTGAATTATTACAATTTCTTAGCAACAATTGTTTGTTTAAAAAAATAATGAAACAGTTGTTTCAACAACATAAAATACCTATAGGTACTATTTTATATCGTATGGGGCATTTGTCCTACCGACACTATCGGAAGTTAAATTTCAACTAGGTTAGGTTAGGTATACAGCACTAACAGCAAATTATTTAACTGGTTAAATTTAAAAAAAAAAACAGTTCACCGACATTCATTAAAGAGGTATCTTGTAAGTAAATGTAAAATGTCTAATACTCAAACTAATGTGTATATTATTTTTCAGATTTAACGATTAATGAAATGATAATACCCACGTCATGTTTCTGATTGTTATAACTGTACTGGTGACAGTCACTGTGATTTTGTTCGTCGTGTCCAATAACTATGTAGTGGAAAAAATTAAACAAGAAACCAACATAGACTTTCAAAAACTCCAGAGACGCTATTTGATCGTGTATTGCTTGGCGTGTTTTGCTGATTGGCTACAAGGACCTTACGTGTATAGTTTATACAAAGAATATGGGTACAATGAAGGACAGATCGCTATTCTTTTCATCGTTGGTACAATATCTAATAGTTTATTTGGTACCATAACTGGTGCATTAGCAGATATATATGGTCGTAAAATTCTGTGTATTTCCTATGGAATATTGTACGCAGGTTGTTGTTTGACAAAATTATTCAGTAATTATAATTTATTGATTATTGGGCGTATGTTAGGAGGAATAAGTACATCTATTCTATATTCAGCATTCGACTCCTGGTACATAAATGAGCATATTAACCATTACAAATTACCTAATGAGTGGTTAAATAATACTTTTGCCAAAGCAACTTTTTTCAATGCTACACTTGCTATATTAGCGGGATTATTATCTTATATCTTAGTTAGTATATTAAAGTTTGGACCTGTTGCCCCATTTATAATCGCGATTCCATTTCTTATAACTACCAGTATATGTGTAATGTTATTGTTAAATGAACACTATATTCATAATAAAAGGACTACAGCTTCGGCTTCAATGAAAAAATCTGTTATTTTATGGATAACAAATAAAAAAATCTTTACTCTTAGCATTGTTCAATGTTTCTATGAGGGTGTTATGTACCTATTTATATTTATATGGACACCTGCATTAGAACCATTAAAACCACCATTGGGATTAGTATTTTCAAGTTTTATGTTAGCTTTAATGATTGGTTCAAAAATATATTCAATATTATTGGGAAGTACATTTTTAGGTTCAGATGAACTACTACAACTATCTACATTTTTAGCCAACTTTTCATTTTTAATTTGTTCCTTAGCAATCTCAGACATATTTGTAAATTATTTTCCATATACAATAAAAACGTGTTATTTGTTTTTCATAATATTTGAAATTTCTATTGGTATATACTTACCATCTATGACATTCTTAAAAAGTCAGGTTATTCCTGAAAATATTAGAGTTACCATTTCAAATGTTATTAAAATACCAAGCAATATTTTTATTTGCTTAGCACTTTTATGGATACATTTTAGCCAAGAGAAACAGAAGACTAATGTTGATACTGTTTTTACAATTTTTGTAGTTTGTTTGATTGCTACACTTGTTACATTTTTATTTTCTAAAATATTTTGTAAGTTTTATAGTGCAACTTCCAAAGAAATAATTAAACCTCAATTTACTGAAATATAAAAAAAAGTCCAGTTATAGTGATGGGTTCATTGTCCCTACATTGATAAATTATATTTGGGCAATGTTAATAAAATAATATTTTATTTTATTTTCTGGTTTATAACAATTTTCCATTATTTTTAATCGTTTTCCTTTACACTAAAAAAAAAAACTACTAGGAAAATCATAAAATAATATATTCTAAGTACTAAATATATAAATGGCATTTTCTATCAGAAAGTTCTTTAGCTGAAAACTTACTCGATTCTTTCTACCCAATAAAGTCTATACATACATAAAAAAAACTAATACTACACTCAAAATCTAAATATACCATGTTTTATGAAATTTTTAAATGTATATTTATTTTTGAATTTACATATAACTTATTTTATTTATTAATATGTTAAGATGAATAATGCATAATATATTATACTTGGTGGCCATATTTGAGGGGTCTGAAGTCTAGACTTTGGTCCCCTACCAAAAGTTTTTTAACAAATAATTTTTGATACAAATTTTAAAAAAAATCTCTGGAAAAAAAATCTAGATATGACCTTGCTATACATATTTGTAAAATAACATAATGTTAAAAAATTGTATGTATTTAAATCTAGTATTGTATATTTTAATTTGTGTAATATATACAGATAAATACTAAAATGGCATAATAGTTTAATAGTTAATTCAAATTTAGTTACCTATTTTTCTATTAAATAAATAAATTGTTAAAATAACTGTTTTTTATATTTTAAATTTTATTATCTGTAAATGTAATTTAAGTATTTTACAAATTTTTAACTCGAAAAATGGGTTCAACATAAATTTTATTTTGTTATAAATAATACAATATATGTCACTATTAAATATTACTATATTTAAATGAATAAAGTTATATATATATATATAAGAAAGATATTCTTATCAAAGCTTTAATAGTTTAATATAATTAAATATGTTATGAATTTAGGAGAATTCTTTATTAGACTATGAACAACTTGTTATTATATTTTTATCATCAAAACATTTACATATTTTGTCCTAATAACTTTTATTCTTTATATTTCCGTATACAATATATTATGTCTTAAAACAATGATATAGATATTATATAATGCATACAGGGTGATTTTTTTTTATTATGATCAGGCTATATTTCGGGAAGTATAAATAATTTTTATACATTTTTTTTTACACTCCGTTCTATATTATTTTTAAACTGTTTCATCCTCCTCCCTTATTTGTTGAAACAAAATCAATTTTCAAAGGACAGACTATACATATATTTGCATGTATTTTGCTAAGAATTATCATGTTTTGCTCATTTAAAGCTGATGAATATTACCCAAGTAATAAGTATTCATATTTTTACTGCGGCATAATGGAAAAGTACTATAGTATGTTATTTAAATATCCATTATGTGCTATTACAGTACTTCTTCACTTCACTATGTATTTTAATGCTAGTTGCTCAGGTAATACTCATAAGTTTTAAAAAATTAAAATGTGAACATTTTTATAAAAATATATTTTTTTAAGAATTTAAAATTCAAATTATAAATTGCCATTTAAAAATCAAAAATTGATATAATTTTAACAAAAGAAATTAAAAATTTGAAATAATATAAAATGGAGCATACAAATAACTTTCTAAAAAAAATTGCACAAAAATTATTTATACTTTCTGAAATAAAGCTTGACTATATTTTATATGATGAAAATTTATAGAGTTAAAACACCTATTACTATGACATATTTATATATTTTTTTTTATTGCATCTGGCATGGAATTGGTGTACAAAAAGATAAATATAATATATAACTATCAATAATAATAACACACATATAAAGTAACACAAATAAATAAATAAAAATAGTAACAACAATAATAATAATAATAAAAAAAAAACGGTTTTACTATAAACAGATAGTAAGATTATGTAGCCAATTTAGCACTTCCTGATTTCATCTGTGTAGGCCTGCTTCCTCGGCTAAACATTGTTTCTAGGCATTCTTCTACTACATGCCTCATAGTTTGGACATGACCACAGTTGCAGAGAGATGAATCCACCATTCCCCATTTGTTCCCTTATATATGATTATATTATTTCTTGCTTTCAGCTTGTCTTTTTGACTACTTCTAGACGTTATTTAAAAGTTAGAGCTGTTTCTAGTTTATTACCTAAATTTTAGTGTGTTTTCGCTCAATATAGTGTTACCATCCACTACTAAATTTAATTTCCTGTTAACTAGTTAATGGGACTAATTAGAAACTACTGTGCTGTGCCACTCCATGCCACAGGTTCCACAACAGTATTTATCATGGTAGAGGCTACTGTAAACCTCCACCTCTAAGGGTGGTGATATTATATATATGCATATAGAAATACAAAATTATATAATCTGCAGATGGTGATATACGAGAGCCCAGAGGCATTGATTTTAGTATGCTTCCTCACTATGAAAGCTGACAACCCAACAAGTACAATGTACATAGTTCAAAGTTTTTATGAACTGACTACTATCACTAAAAATTTTATATTTTTATCAATTATTATAGTTATAGAATATTATTTGTTTTAATTTTAACTAAGTATTTCTTCAACTAGAGTTTCTACCGAAACTGTTACTTCTACTACTATAAGTCTACTTTTTCTTGTTTCCTATGAATTTATGAATATTACAAAGTCATCGCCTCCTCCAAAATTTAATGCCAGAACCACCACTGGTGCTATAGTCTACATGTATTACCTAACTAGTTATGTAATTTAGCTGTTTAAATTTAATTTTCTGCAAAAACACAATCACTAATATTATTTATTAGCCGAAGATTAATGATGAACTTTTTAATTTACAAAAACATATTAATATATTAATATATTAAATATATTTGAATTTGATGCAATTTTTATATCATTGTATAAAATAATAATTACCTAATATTTTATATATTTTTTATTTTATTTCTTTTTTAATAAAGACAATGGTGTAGATTTCAGTTAGATTTTCATTAATATACAACCATTAAGTTATGAATGAATAAAATTACAATCACATGTTAATTAGGTGCAATTTAAATTTATAAATAGGTAATTTACAGCAATCATTTTCACAAAAGAAAAAATTACTAATTAAATGTTTTTTACATTATCATCTCTAATGCATTTTTTTTAATGAAGAAAATTGAATTTTTAATAATTAGTATTAAATGATAAATAATATATGAAAGTTCATTGTCAAACGGACATTTAAGCAATGTTATTCATAGTAGAAATTGGTATTAGGCATAAGCACACATCTGGTGGAAGTTCAGTGAACTTTATTTCATACCACGAAGAATAGAATAAGGAAACAGTTAAAAAAAATCATCCCAAAAAAAGTCGCACAATTAAATTGCCACAGGCTGCGCTGAGGTCGTAAGGGTTGCTACTTTAACAGGCGTAGTATAGGAGTTAATGACGTTTTTTGAGTTATATAAAATAAATAAGCAATATTTTTAATTCTAACCTACTACATTTTTAATGGGTTGTAAAATTACTCATAAATTGATATGCATATATATACACTAATTATTATTATTAATTTATTTATATAATTTTTTAAATCATTAAATTATCAGATTTTTTCTGGTAGTCACCATATGTTTACTCTGTTACTTATTTGTTATCACGCAATAAGTTAATTTTAAAATTTAAATTTAAATATGTAGTTATTAGTTCACAATTTAAGGTTCATGAAATTGTGGTATTTGTTACCACATTATATTACTTAAGTTATATTAAATACTATTACCTCAAAATATAACTTGTAGACTATATCGATATATTATAGGTATCTAATATATTTTATAAATCGATTAGGTAAATGTTTACCGCAATACATTTTTCTCTGTAGACTAAACCACATTTTGATGTAATATTACATTTATTGTGCAACATAATTAAGATACAAGGTAAAATATATAATAAATATTAAATAATAAACTACAATTTAGAAACATCTGTTTTTTTTTTAGTTGTATCTTTATAGTTACATCAACTTATGCATAATTTTACAACCTACAAATTTTAATAGGTTAGGATTAAAAATATTGCTTATTTTTTATAAAACTTAAAAAAATGGCATTAACTCCTATACTATTTGTGTTAAAGTAGCAACCCTCGCGACTTCAGCGCAGCTTGTGGCAATTTAATCGTACGACTCTTTTCGGATCGTTTATTGAAGTCAATGGCGGCGCCAAGGGCCCACCCTGAAAACACCCTGGCCCGCCCTGAAAATTTCTGTATTTTATTTTAATATCACGAAATCAAATTATCAAAAATACAATAAACAATATTATTGTATATTAAATAGAATAACATCAATTATATAACGGATTAATTAATTTAAAAATATTTTTTTGAAAATGTATGGAGGAGCATTTTCAGAAATGTATAAATTATGTAGTATAGTAATTACTATTCCAATGTCTTCAGCGGCATGCGAGCGTACATCCTTATGTATGAAGAGAGTTAAAAAACTATTGAAGAAATTTTATAAATAATGATTTTATGCAGGATTTAATAACGTTACATATATCGTTCCGTTGTTTATTACGTTCCGGAACGCTACGAATTATAACGTTACGAAAAATAACTCTATATACGTTATTTCTATAGCTGGAACGTAACTTTAAATAACGTTTTGAAATGTTATTCCTATAACGTTATCAATCCTTCGTAAGTATAAAAAATGAATAAATATGAAAAACATATTTATGTTACAAAAAAAAAAAATTTGATCTTATAATCAAAATATCATCGAGGATATCTTTATGTAAACGAGTTCTCTGATCGGTTATAAATATTTATTTATATCAATATTGGCTGTATTATTTTAAGTACTATGTTAAGACTCAAGTCTTGTAATAAATATAATTTTAAATTACTTATTATATATTATTTTTATGTACACAATATTAGTTAATAGATGGGATGTAATAAAAAGGAATTATTTTCTTAGATGAGTAAAAAGAAAATGTCTTCACATTATTTTGTAGTGGGAAAACAATTTTTTGGGTCTAAATTTCAAGTGATGAGCAAAAAAAAAAGGTAATTTTTGCATGGCCCGACCTTATAATTGTTGGCCTTCTGTTGATCCTACCAAGAAAGAAATCCTGGCACTACCACTGATTGAAGTGGACGGCCGTATGTGTTTGGCCTCCTTATTCTAGTCTTCATGTTTACATGTACACAATTTTTATTACTTGACTACAGAAGTACCTCCTATTGTTTTGTGTTCCGATAATTTCGAAAAATGCTTGATTAAGTTGGCTGCACTTAATATCTATGTTTTTAAAAATGGCCGTCAACCAATTGTGTATTCTAAATTGTCATATGTAGTTGTGACCAACTTAACGAAAAGATAAATCTTTTTAAGTCTAAAAGTCAAGATCGTTTTAAAAACTGCTTCATGTTCATTAAATTGGCTGCTTAAATTAATTAAATTTAATTAGGTCCATGTTATTAAATATGTGCAGTCATGCAGAGATAATAGTAATAATAGTTTAATACCAGCTCTGAAGAATTATATAGTATATACTAGGAAAAAATAATCCTATACTTATTTCATGTTAATAATACATTAAATCCATAAATACATTTAATAATACATTAAAATATATCATTTAATTTTTATCCTTTTAAGTTGGTCGCCATGGCACTACCATATGAATGCTAAATGCATATACGTATACCACTCTGTCAATATGACATATTTTTCTATGCTACGTAGACGTATTTACAATTATTTTACTACACCAGTGCTAATATATTTTTTGACGGCCGTCCAAAAAGAAATATTGATGACCTTTTTGTCTGTTTCTCATCAACTATTTTCTAATGCTATTGTATATATCCTCTTTCCTGAAATTATTGAAGCTTGAAAAAGTAAAAAAAATCAACTTTTTAAACTACAATAATTTTTTAAATTAATAAACAGTGGTGGATTTGGGGAGCGTCGCAGGGGGATGGAGCTATTTTTCATATCTAATGCGTACCCCTTTATTTGTTTATGAAAGAACGCAGGGAAGGCAGCGTCTGTTTTAATTTTTATTTAACATTTTTATAAAAATGGCAATTTTCTTTGGAAAAATAATGAAATTACGAAAACTAATGTTTTTTCCCCTTATCGCATAACAATTTTTAGATAAAAATCACGATATAAAAGTTGATCTTATTAAATCATATAGGTATCATAGGTAATAAATATAACCTTTATTATATACACATTATTTATTCATATATATATATATATATTCAGATACTTTAAAGAAGTCAATTTTCGATTTTTCAATACGTAGGTAGTTTTCTCAAGTATACAGGAAATCTATTTCAAAAATGACCAAATTTTGTAAAAAATCAGAAAGTAATAATATCAGAGACTATTGAATTGTACACATTATTTTCAGTAGTAGGTACTGATAAATTTACGTATTGACGTGTAATTTACAATATACGATTAACTTTTTACCATAATTTAAACTTATAAAAAGTTTGTTGAAAAATTATATAAAAACTTCATTTTGGTCTACTTTTGGTAACTTCCTCGAAATTTACTTAAAGGAATAAAATATGTTCAATTATTTTGAAAGAGGAATGTCTTAACTATGCTTTCTCGAAAATATGTAGGTAACCCAATGTTGATGTAAAAAAATGTTGTATTTTTATGTTCTATGCATGTTATATAATAATCTAAAATAATTTTAAAAATTTCTCCCGGTTGAGAAACTTTGGCTAGGAGGTATGGGGGACGAAGTCCTCTACGGCTTACTTTTCTCTAATATGTCCCAGAACGTTGATTTTTAACTAAGCCCAGAGTCCGTCATTATTTTTTCCAATTCAATCAATGTTAATAAATTAAAAAAACCGAAATGAAGTAGGTATGTAGACAATATAATGACTAGGTACTCTATACTATCAAGCTTTTTAGATTCTGAACGTATCAATGAATGTATTGGTGTTACAATGCTGTATTGTTTTGTAGTTTTCTGGAATAGAGATTTTTAATATTCGTTATTATTAATATTTGTTCTAGTTGGTGGGTAGGTACCTATAGATGTAATTTTTTGATTTTCTGCATTTTTCAAAAGCGTAACGAAAAACTACCTTTTGTGAGAGAAATAACAAGACATTTGTTATACATTAGAAAATAACAAATTAACTAGTCATATATGGTTACCGACTATATAGGTGCAAGGCCGGATTTAGTGAGGGGGGATGACATCGGAATGCAGTCGGTGAAATGAAGTTTAGTCGGAAAAAACAGTTGATAAATTATAAATTATTGTCGAGTCGGCAAAATTAGAAAAAATACTTTTTTTTTGCATATTTACATTTTAAAGATGTATTTTGGTCGATATTTCGATACACGACCCCCCATCCTTAGCACCAGCTCTGTATAGGTGATAATATATAATAACTATATGTAGACACTAAAAAAGCCCGAAAATTATTATATATTAAAAAATTAAAATGCCAGAAACTTGAAATGTACACCAAATATTTACTATAGCATTACGTATATTAACGTCGTATTATTTATTTGGTATATAAATTCTAATAGTAATATTAATAACCAATAGATAACTCATGTAATATGTTATATACACCAAAGCTTCGTTCAGAATCGTTTTATATTATTCAATATACCTATCCACCACCTGAGTCTTGCAGTATTCTACTCAACGAACAAAGTGCTTCTATCACCTACTGACCGGCTTTCTTTTTTGTTATTGTTTATCTACAAATTCAGTTTGAATTTCGTTTTCCTTGGTGCGATATTTGAACCGAACTATTTTGTACTTGGTTAAGTTGAGTATGGTTAATCATGAGTTCGGTTCGGTTCGAAAATCCAACAGTTCGTAACATCACTTATATTTTTTAATTTATCCATTTTTTTTTTTTTTTGCGATAAACGCATAAGAAAAATCTACCCAAAACAATAAAATTCCGAATTTCAGAATTCCACCGTGAGAGAAGTAATTTTAGCAATTTAACATTTATTTCTATCTTGTATAGATACTTTGCATAAAAATGTTTAAACATAAAATAGTTAACTAAGCCAACGCTATAAAATGTAACGTTAAATGATTTTCACGGAATTACCATACTTACCCCCAGAATTTTAGTAAGCTTTTAGGCGGCTTTACGAATTGCGGGACCCCAAGCAAATTCTTTTTTAACTTCGTGGTGAAGATAATACGTAAAAAGGAATAAATAAAAAATATAGTGTTTTTCTTTTCAATAAAATATATGTGCATAGCCTTCATATATTGGTAATTGGTTAATATCCCTCTATATACCTATTAGCAAATTTTAATTATTCATTATAATAAACATAATCATTACCATATACCTAGGTACCTAATGTTTATGATTATATTTATTTTTATTTAGGTAGTGCAATAACAGAATCCATCAAAACTTATTTGATTATTTAAACGAATAATGTTGCAAAAAATATATGAATAAAACATATTATATTATTATTATTATGTAGGTACTTATTTTACACATTTCTTATATATTATATAAAAATACAACTTTTTCTACCAATAAAAAAAAATAAAAATGTACGAACAATAATTAATTATTCACATGGTGGTACTATTATATTAATATATAACAGTATAATAGTGTTGCAAAAAAATGATCAAGGAAATCAAAATATTGAAATAATTAAATCTAAATATTTAGATATTTAGAGATTTCTCTGGCGTGTCGCATATTTATATACGTGCAGCCGATAATCGTTTTAGATAGGTACCTACCTAAGTATAGAAAATAAAACAATATTATACTACGTACCTATATCAGTATAGGCAGTGCTCGAATTGGCAAAATAAATGTAGGGTACTCTATTTACTTAAAGAGTGTCCCCATCAATTTTTATACCTTGTTATATTGTACCGTGGGGAACTATGGCCACCACCCCTGTTTTTACCTCTCATTATATAAAACTATATTTTAGTTTTAAAATAGATATCTTACATTACATTTAATAAATAATCAAATGTCTTCTTCTTCTTCTTCTTCTTCTCCTTCGCCTTCTCTACTAACTATTTGGGGTCGGCCAAATAAATAACAAATGTATTTATTTTAATAGTTCCAAAAATTATGTTAAGTAGGTTAAGTACCTATGTTGTTTTTCATATTTTAATTTAATTCTCATTCGACAATAAATTTCTTCTGCATCTCTCTTTAACTGAAAATAGTAGAGGTACGCTAAAATTTCTGAGAAATTATTTGAGGTATTCAGTTCCCCCGCGTCCCCCCTCAATTCGAGCACTGAGTATAGGTATATATAGTATTCGTGTACAGTCCGACTAAGAAATCTTGAAAAAGAAAAATTTTGTCAATGTTGGACAAAACGGGATCGAATTTTACTACTGGAATAAAAAAAAAAAAAAAAATGGATTTTTGCTTCTAGGTTTTTTGTTTTGGGTTAAAAAAAAAACGGTTTACCTCTCTCTCTATATAGGTATAGGCAGGGGTGGATCCACGGGTGGTTGGGGATTTCCCCTCCCTACTCTAAAAAAAATAAAGTCATGAGAGGTTTTTATACGAAATATTTATACCATATAGGTTCCCTCGGAAAATGACTTTTTCTTTTTTTTTTACTTATTTTTATCGATTTTTAAAACTGATATTTCCCATTAAAAATCGATTCCTATAGATCCGCTTCTGACATATTATAGGAATAAGCCACTTATTTTGTCTCCCGCGCCACCGTGTCACCGCAGCTGCAGAGGCGGATGTACAGATAGGGCAATAAATTATTATGAACTCCAGCAAAATAAGCAAAAGAACAGAAAAAAAAAAACCCTATTTTTTACACGCCGTTCTACTCCAATTTTTTCGTGAACGGCGGAGGGAAGGAGGGGCAATTGGCTCCATTGCCCCCTCCTGTATCCGCCCTTGCAGCCACACGCAGATATATATATATATAGTGACGTCTCGCCCCGCCGCGTGCGATAAAATGTGTTGGAACAACATCCCTGGATCCTTTCGTATATATTGTTGTTGTATACATATGTATAATATACACACACACTAGCGCGCTCGCGCCCGCGCGTATATACATGAATCGTACGTGTATACGTATATGTATATATATATATTTGATAGTCTTGCAAGATTTGGCGAGTGTGCGCGGGCCGGTTTTCCCGAGAGGAGCGCGGCCGCCGACCGATCAATATATAATATTATAACGTCTGTGGAGGTAAATACATCTATATATATATATATTATATACGTACATTTATTATACGTAAAATATATGTCTGTGTACATGAATCCGGGTGTATACGTATTGTTTTTCTGAGCACCGTGTAGGTACGTACGAGAACGGCTTGCGAGTGTGAGTCTTCTATATTCCGCCGCCTCGTCCGCCGTACATACTGACTATATATATATATATATATATCGTATAATAACATTACATTATTATATGACATAGGTGGGCTAAAACGCGACCGTTTCGCTCGCCGAATGATTACTGCGATACGTTTCCTTCGATATTGCCACGTAAGTTTCAATTTTACAACATTACGTATTACACGACTACATATTATTTATTTATTTATTTATTTATTATAATGGCCCGGCAATGTGTATATATATATGTTTACTTATATGTATAGGTACTTATACTTATATACATATATAGGCGTCTCGTGCAACTGCATATATATATATATTTTTTTTTTCTTTAATTTTCTTCCTGAGCAAATTATATAATCATTTATTCGATACTGTCGCTATTCGGATTTCGTCGCACGACAAAATATCTCAACCATATCATCGCATAATATTATATATTATAATATTCTCCTGCACGGTATACGCCTATATACAATATATATTATGTACTATGTCCGGATAGAACACGACATAATATTATATATACACTATACCATACGTCCCGTTTTTTGTTTTTTTTTTTTCCCCGTCCCATTGTCCCGACAGACTTTAAACGGCACCCCCCCCTCGTTTTGTCCCGCTTTTGAAAGTGGGTTCCCGTTTTTTGCTCATATGTATATCGTTTTTCTAAGCGATTTATGAACATTTTGGTAGAAAACGATTACGATTCATTTCTTTTTTTTTTTATTGTGCCCCGTTTTTAATTTTCAAAATATGGTAGTCGCCCTAATAATATTAGGTATACTGCTGTTTTGTACATTGTCAATCGCGTAAATAATTATCATTATTATTATACTGGAGTATAAACACGACCTTATAATATGAAATTCGCGATTAAGTAGGTGCCTAGTGTCTATTATAATAATACGTAGGTATATTATATATTATACCCATTAGAATTTATAAATTGAAAATATTCTTGTTTTCGCGTTTTGAACAACATATTGTGCGCCAGTAAAGTAGGCGTATATTTTTAATTGTTTTTGATTACGAGTTGGTATTCCAAACACTGAACATATTTTTTTATTATTATTAGGTACCTATTTATATTTTATTATTTCACATTGTTATTTTTAATCCGTGTTCGTAGATGCCTATATTTTTATAATTTTAAATAGTTTATTTTAATCTTTTAAATATTTTATTACAATAAAATGTGTGTGTATATAAAAATGTTATATTGTTTTTCTAGTGAATTTCGTTAAAAATGAAAAAAGAAAGGAAAAAACGCAAAGACAAGAAGAAATCCTCAGATTCGTGTTTATCTGCAGCCTGTAGTATAGATTGCATAGACTTGCAGCAAATTCCATCATCTCCGCCACCAAGCTACGAGCATAGTTTACAAGAGGTAATAATAGTATTTTAAAAGTCATTTTTACTAGAACTTTGATTTAAATATTTTTAATTAGAAATAATACGCATTTATTTTATATTTTGTACTCTTGAATATTCATTTATACGTTATATAGATAAGATCTACTTAATATTTAAAAAGTTTTCGTATTTCATTTGAAGGGTAATTTACTCATTTTCAAAAATTAATAAATGATGAGTTTAATTTAGTGGTAATATTCCATTATTTATAAACAATAGATATGGATAAATTAGTTACATTATTAATTGCCATTTGAGCTAAAAATTGCCTATTCCTCATCAAAAAAACAGTAACCTTGATCAATGTATTCTTAATCCTGAAAAGGAAAGGCTGGTATTCAGTGGCGAATTTAGTATTTTATCTAGAGGATGGTCAGGCGGATAATAAAATGTATAGTTTAAAGGTATAAGACGTATACGGACACAATGATACGTAGATATAATAAGTTATAATACCCAATATTAATAATATCACTAAGAATAATCAATATTAATAAAATTAATCAAATGTTATCAAAGAGTAAGGATAAAATACAAATAGGACAGATAGAAATTGTGAAATATAGTGTAGACAAAAAATGATACATTATATAGACTGCCGTAAATGTTTGAAAACAAAAATATCTTTTTCTAAAAAAAATGTCCATGGTTAAGTTAGGGTCGGATCTATTCTTGGTGTTTGGCAGATACTACTACCTACATTATATAAAGCCATATAGATATGTATAAACTTTTCGGGCCTTTATAAATATCAGGATTGTAGTACCTACCTACTTTAACATTTAAAAGGTATTTCCATTTTCGGAGAGAATATCGAAAATCGAGTTTCACATTTTCACATATAATATATTTTTTATTATTATTGTATCATTCAGGTCCATTTTATTAATGTGTACTGTATGGGCAATAGTACGGCTTCGTCCGAATTCCGTATATATATACAATATACGTACCTATAGCAATATTGTACCTCAATTTTTTATATCGATATTAGGTACCTACTTGTTATTGATCGAACTATTAACTTGAGGGTTAATTGTATTTTATTCGATGAACGCTTTTTATAATAACTGAAGCTAGGTTTTATACGAGACGAAATCGGTGTAAAAAAAAATGTCATCGGTACGGAACTGTCATGCAACCGCGCATTCTCTTTGTGTAGGTTTCGATGTATTATCGATGACGGATAAATTATTTATTGGAAAATTTCACGTCACACCAACGGTTTTCGGTGGTAAAAACAATGTGTATAGGTACAAAAAAAAAACGAAAAGACAAAAAGTTTTTTTTTAGAGTTAGGGGCCGCCTCCACACCACACGATTCTAAGGAGTATTAATTAGGCAATTTATTATACTTTCATTGTACGATTTTGTGTTTGAGGCGTTAGTGATCATTAGTGTTCTAGTAACCCGTATCAAAAGTATACGGGGATGCTTTATACGCACTCACATACACATGTCAGTAAGTCAACTATCTATTTTATAACCACGGAAAAATGTATAATTTTCACTCGAATAGACGATTCTAATTCATCAGAACGACACAATGTGTACATCAATTTTAATTTTTTTAAAACTATTTGAATTTTCCATAACATTTACGAGGGAATGATTGGAACACTTTTTTAAAATTATATTAATTTAATTAGATATTTATGTTCAACATTTTAAAAATCTTGAAAGCTTTAAATGGTTTCAATTATATAATATACAATTTGAAAATGAAAAATGTGGCTCAATCATTTCCTCGAGTAGTAAGGAATGAAAAATTTATAAATGTTTTTAAAAATTGTTACCGGAGTACCCATCGTGCCGAACTGTTGGAATTAGAATGAGTAGTTTTTGATTAAAAAAAGTGTGGTATGGAGGCCCCCCTTAAGAAACCTATTATAAAATACAGTAAAATATTTAAGAGGGTTGGAAAACGTTATTAATTTTTTCAAGTTATAACTTTCTCAAGCCCTATTTAAGAGATGGCCTCATCAGTGTGAAAATAAGCAAAAAAAAAAAAAAGGTCATTCATCATTCATGCAAGGACCCTCCCAATGGGCACCATGTCTACTACTCAATTTGCCAACTTCTTCGCTGGCACTGATCTTTAATTAAAGTGTATTTAAACATTGTTTAATATTTGTAACATTGATTTAGAATTTCCTGTATTGAACCCCTTAAAAACTGGGTACCTAACCTGCTGTCAGGTATATCCTAATGAATAATATGAACGCAGATTTCAAATTTTTTTTAAATAGCCAGGGCAATCTTCCGATCGTGGTCAGATGGTTTCAGACGAAGAAAATTGTGCTGGAGGAAGTAGTCAAACATGTGGTTCTGATACAGAATGCCATAGCAATGGATCACCTGTAAGACAAGAAATATTTCATAAAAGCAGCAAACAATTTTATAAGGCTGTCGCTGCCCAATGGGGTATAACATGTAAAATGAGCGATCACTGTAGATGTTTGGAATGTCAGGTAAAACAATGCAAACCTATCTATAGTTTTTAAAATTGTTTTATATATATATTAGGTAGGTGTAGTAACAACTTGTAGTAACACAATATTTTGAGATTTTTATATGTGTGCATTATGTACAATATACCTACTTACTATAATATGTAGATTTAATAATTATACATTTATTTAAATAATTTCCTAGATAAATCTAACTTTCATTAATTGCACACTAAATATTAAAATTAAATTGTATTTATGTAGGTATTCATATTATATAATATAATATAAATCAGGCTAAACTCAAATTACTGATTTTGGAAAGTTGATATTTAGACAATATATTTCTTTTTGAAGAAAGAATATTTTGTAATTCAACTCTACAGGGAAGGGAGGGGGGTCATCAATATATATATATATATATCATTGGTTATAATATATAATATTAATATATAATCAATGATACTTATATATTATTAAGTTCCACATGAAAATAAATAATGAAAAATGATATTTAGGCAAAAATTAATTTTAATGACTGATGATAGTTATATATTTCTTAAACTGTACTGTTTACTAAAAAAAAAAAAAATGCAACAGTCAGTAGATATGATCTGTTGTCTTGAAAAAAGTAGAACTTAGAAATATGGCAAAATAATTGTATATTGTTTTTGTTTACAGAGTCGATACTTTGACTGTGAATATGACCAAGAGAACGAACAGGAAAAGACAGATGGCGGTCTAGGGGCAGGAACTCCAATGTTTCTATCAGAAGTTATGCACGGATCCACTTGCACGTTAATTTAAAACATATTTTCACACTACATATTTGTTATTTTTTTATGAAATACCAAAATATCGTTATGGCAATTATTGAGTGTACTGATTACTAATGACAGCCGAATGATAACGTACATAATATATATATTTATATTGTTTTGCATAATGACATATTTGATTATACTGCCCGGTGCTTATTTATTCTTAAAATTATCAATATTTAAATTGGGCTATGAATATTTTGCCTTGAAAAACCTGTAAAGTTTATATTGTTTATAAATTTACCTTTTCATGTGTATTCTTGATTTTTACTGTGACCAAAATTGTTTTATTTTATAATATACCAATTTCCCCATATATTTATATAATATCATAAGTTAATAATTGTGTATTACATATAAACTATATCAATTCTACATTATAATTATTGACAATGCATTAAGATAATAAATTATTAACAATTATTATAATGTATTTTTATATTTATTTTCAATTTAAAATGTTTAAAACACATATCAAATTAACATATATCTATAAAATTTACTATCTTTAAAACAATTATTTGAATACATTAATTTAAAGATCACAATTCACAACACTTTCTTAATGTAATGAAAAGAAAAACAATCTTAATAAAAAATTAATATTAATTATAAAAAAAATAGCAGATAATTACAGGATGAAAAATTATTTAGTTATGTATTTCATTACATGTACCCAGATTGACATTTCCACAATTGTCTTATACATCATGCGTTAATTAAATTTTCGATACAAATTATAATAGTTAATGGAATGTCCTACTATATATACAATATTATTATATTATGACAGTTCACATTGTCAAGGTTCAATAGAATTTCTTTGCTTGAGTTTCTTTATTATTCCTGAAAAACATAAATATTGTTGTTTATTAAAATATTTTTAATAATAACAAAACAAATTATGACCATCAATAAAATACAATTATGAGTGTTTATTGTTGATTTTAAATTCTGGAAATAATGAGAGATGTATTGATTTTACAATGATGTTAGATTGTTAGGAGTGTTCCAATCTTTACATGTTTAAGCATTTTTTTGTAGCAAATTTTATCTATATTAGTTGTTAGGAGAGAATGCATCTGGGAGGGTGACAAAATGACATTTCATGCATCTGCCATCAAAAAAACTACTTTGAGCACCATGTCTGATGAATACCTCCGGTATTTATATTGTAAAACACTATAGGTACAGAATGATTTTATTTGTATTTAAAATTAATAAAATATAATATGTAAATTACATGCAGATGAATGAACATCATTTTATTATATATATATATATATAAATTCATATAATACAGTGTGCCACGTGTGTGGGTCATAGATGAGCGTAGGTACAGTAATATTGCAAGTACTCCAATTACGATGTATATAGTACCGGGTTTTTACATGGAGGGAGAAATTTTGCCTTAGCAAACGAATTATTTGCATGTGTTTTCTACTGGTAACTACTATATTGGTATTTTAAAGAGGTCAATAATCAATTTTCTGAATAGCTTTTTAATGTGTAATGAAAAAGTACATAAAAATGGTAGAAACATGATTTTGATGAATAATAATAACGCATAATTATGTAAATAATGATTTTAGAGACTTGACATTTTCACCAAAATGTATTTAAATACAAAATTAAGAGGATTAGCATGATCACCAATGGTTTTCGGCGATAAAAAAATGCTAACGCAAAACTGATAAAATGTATTCTTAAAGTAATTTTAGGGTTTAACAAAGTTACTACAATTGTGAAATATTTATTACATTTTTCCAAATTTAATTAAGCTTGAATTGAAACATTCAAATTAAAAACAATTACAGCTAATAACCGAAATACCTTGAATTAAATTCCCCTGACATTTCCAGGATTTCTAAGCGAGTGATAACCATGTTAAAGTAAATGTTATAAAATCAACAGAGGATAACATTTTGGAGTGAACCTGATTAAAGATTTTTAATTTATTTAAAAAAAAAATTAACTTTTTAAAACTACAAACCAGGCCAAGGACAATAGGAATTACCCGGGAGTAGATATAAATAGTAATGATAAGTGTAACCTAAATATCAAGAAATTTGAAGGAAGAAAAGGCAAATAAGACATACAGAAAACACAAACATATTAATTATGCAAGAACAAATATATGTGAATATCAGATTTTAAAGACCATTATTGTGAACACTAATACAAAGGATCATTACAATCTAACACCTGAGATAGTCTATCTGAAAGGGAAAACTAGAAAATTCAAAGGCTTAACTAATGAAAAAAAATGAGGCAAGTTATAAAGAACTGAGAAATATAATAATAAGAAATGCAAGGATGTAAAGGAAAAGTACTTGGAAGAAAAACATAGTGAGATAGATGTTCAAATAAAAATTGATAGTTAAGATGCAGCATATAAATCAGTTAAAAATGGAAGTGGAAAAGTAGAAGAGAACTCAGAACTCAAAGGTATTCATTTACAAAAAAGAGCTTATTGGGAAAGTGTGGAAGGAATACTTGGAAAAAATATATGACAGAACAAACTCACGGGGCATGAACAAAATAGAACAAAAACAAGAAGTAGACGAGGATACGAAATACCCGATTCTGATAAAGTGCTAATAAATTTCAAGTTGAGGAAATCTGCAGGAATCGATGGAATCCAAGAGAAACTTTGAAAATAAGCTGGTGAACAAATATGAGTTTAAATGAAAAATCATAAAAATTTGAGATAATGAAGAAGAAGCATGTATTAAAAATGGAGGTTAGCAAAGGGTGTACTCTCTCACCTATTATATTTAATGCTTACATTCAAGAAGCCATAGATTTAATAAAATAAAGAACTCAATTAGGTGTAAAACTAAATCGTTGGAATACTGATATACTGATATGCTAATATTTGTGAACGATATAGCAATAATAGCTAAAAAAGAGGACTTACAGAAAATATTGAGAACCACGGAGGAAATTATGAATAATGAATTACATATGAAAATTAATACTAAAAAGTCTAAAGTACTTGTATGCAATAGAAATAATTATACTAGGGTAAAAATATATTTACAAGGAAATCAAGAATTAGAGCAAGTAAATTGTTTTACATATTTTTGAAGTACAGATAGAAGAAGTAAAAAAGAAATAACAAAAATAAAATGCCAAGCTAAAATAGCATTAAATCAAAAGAAGGACTTCTATATTTCAAGAATATCAACCTAAAAGTAAAAAAAAATCACCTAAAATTTATATTTGGAGTATAATGCTGTATGGCAGCAAGACATGGACAGTTGGTAAAGGAAAGCTTTTGAAATGTAATGTTTTCGGAGAATGCTCAAGATAAGCTGGGTGGACAGGATAGCAATTAATGAAGAAGTATTGGAAAAAATTACAAAAAAAAAAGATCTATACTAAATTCGCGGAGAGTTTAAGAATGCGCAGAAACCAATTTTCGTTTTACCTCACCGCAACATCATCTATCGGCTACTCGCCACCCAAAATATCACGTGCTGGCTGCACTGATCGGTAGGTTATAGTATATAATTTTGTCGCGGAAAGGGGATAGCCACCCAAAGATAACAGAGCTATCCGAATTTTTGTCAGTCGGGTGAGCGAAACACTCCTATTCTCTCCGCGAACAGAGTGTATATGAAAAAGTATTAAAAAAAAGAAATGAATGGAATGGTCATGTATGGCATGGTGGACTCCTTGAATTAATTATAGAAGGGTGTGTAGAAGGAAAAAACCACAGAGGATGGCCACATTTACAGTTCATCTAACAAATAATAAAGGACTAAGGATGCAATGGTATACAAAGAAATTAAAAGGTGAATAACAGGGTAGGATCCAGAATTGCTGTAATCCAATCTTAGGATTGAATACAAAAAAAAGAAAGAATTATAAAAATATATCTGATATTTCAAGGCATGGTGATTGCAGGCAGAAGCCCATATACTCCTCCCCTTGGCTATGGCTATGCTAACTATAGCACTTTATTGAAGAGGTAAAAATTTCAAAACTAATACCATAGTAACTTTAATAAAATTTTAAATCTGATTAATTATCTGATTCTTTATGCCTTGTATACAATGTATAATGTATACACTTTTTTGGGTTACAAATTGATTGTACTTGGTATTTATTTTTAATTTTTTTAGTTTTCTTAAGGTTGAAAGCAGTATTTTCAACATGAATTTAAACCAATAAGCGGATGGTTAGTACCCATACATCCAGTAGTCCGATCTCAATCTTGTAAATTAATTTGAATTCATTAATCTCTTTTTTGTTTTGTATGAAAAATGTTTTTAATTTTTTAATTTTTTTTTTCTCTTTAATATATATAATTAATAAGAAAAAACTTGAAAAATCATATAATTGAATCACATCAACACATTTACTAAATACCATATTTTGATCATTCACACCATAATACCATAATCATCAGTACTGTCGAATAATTTTACATTATAAATAATAATTTTAAACTAAGACAGTTTCTCTTAGATCGAGACAAACTATTATTATCGGAATTATTATGGTAAATAGTTCAAATTAAAAAGTAAAACCAATGGAAAGAAGTGTAAATAAAAATATTTTTCAAAAATTTCATGTAATAATATGGTAGTAAGACTACGCACTTTATTCACATCTGTACTGGTTACATATGAAAAGTAAACAAAATATTGTATTTGTAATGTCGTATATAATTGGGAAAAACAATGGATCATGAAATTATGTTACAATAACTATAGAAGACGTTAATCAAAAATCAAAGTGTCACACTGGCTAAATTACAAGCACTTTAAAATCAGTACTATGAAAAACACTGATTGGCATTGACCGCATAAGACATGGTACATGATGTTGTATACAACGAATGTGTTAAATAAAAAGTAAAATTCAAAATATTTTCCTATAAAATATAGGATAAACATTTGAAAATTTAAAATTAACTATTTAATGTATGCTTATTTACCATATCACAATTTTACACTTAGCCTAGTCAAAAATGTATTTGAGTGGATTGTTATTGATTTGTGCATGTACATATGAGAATAACATATAAGAAATTGTGGGCATGTATTGATTCCGTCAGTACCAATTCTACCGCAACAGGTAGACAGAAAACAACCTTTCGATTCTGCCAGTATTATTTTGCTGTTATAGGTAGACCAAAAATGATTGATTCATTTTGTCATCATGTGGTAAATATTCAGTTTCAAATAAAAATGATTTTTATCCAGACCGCCTAAAAAGTGTAGTATATACATAGATTAAGTTAAATATTACTGGATAGAAAGAAATAAACCTGTATACTTTACGAGATTTAAATGTTTTTAATATATTATTTTTTTATTAAAACTTTTTTACACCACCCACAAGCTTGTAACCAACCGTGAACTTTTGAAAATTTTATATCGAAAATTGTCTACAATATACTAATACTTGGGTATATTCACTCAATCAGACTACCATGTCGAGTAAATAATATTGCAAGTTAAGTACGGTTTAGATGTAGGAAAAAATTCAATATTAATAATTTGCAACATTGCATGAAAAATAGTACGCAATTATGTTCCCAAAAAGGTACACTTTATGCAATTGTGTTTTATCGGTGTTTAAATATATTGTGTTGTACAAATGAAAAATTACAGGTAGAAAAATTTAGGTGGTGGAATCAATAGGTAATTTTTAGTCTACCTGTTGCTGTAAAATTGGTACTGACGGAATCGATGAAATTATACAGGTAATTACATTATAACATTATGAATCTGAGAGATATGAATGATATACATACACTAATAATAATGATTTACAATACATATATTAGCACACATTGCCTGCAATCAATTATTAAATTACTTATATACAGCTCCTTAGAAATAGACTGCTTCCTACCACCTAAAGTGTAAAGAAAAACGATCGAAAATAATAGTATTGTTATAAATTGGAAAATAATATTACACTGAATTTCGCTCACAATTGTTTTATTGAAAGAAATGATTTATCATTACTAGGGCCCGGATGTTGAGGTACTAAAAAACTGATAAGTGACCTCTAAAATAATGCATTTATAACTTAAAAAACACTAAAAATGCTCTTAAAAAAATTAATTTATAATCTAAAAACATGAAAAAATACATTTAAATTTGTTTAAATTACTTCATTTATATATTGTATTAGATATATGTATTATATTTATATGACATATTTTATATTTCTTATTTGCAGTTTTTCTCAAACTTTTTACAATGTATTTACATTTTTAAAACTAAAATGTATGCACAAATATGAAAAAATATGTTACGTAAAATAATAAGAAAAAAAAATAATACTCGTGATTTTTCTGTTGATTTTGATTCACTTGAAAAATGGTTAAAAAATTACCTAAAATTACAAAAATGACCTTAAAATGCCAAAAAGTTTATAAATGCAAAATAAAAATTAGTTAAAAAAAATAGATTCATATGTTATTGAATTACTAGAAAAGCATTACCAAAGACATCCCCACCCCACCACAAAAAAAAAAAAAAAAATTCAAATATCATCAACAAACCTAATCATTACTATTAAATTCAATACATCTATCACTAGTATTCTATCAGATAAACGAAGTGCTTCCCTAATGATGGGCTATTTTAATAGACACATTTCCAATTTTATAAACATTGTTTACACTTACTTATAAATAACGTAGACAACAAATAATAATGATTGAACCACAGCAATACCAATAACAATTGTATTCGTAGCACATGAAGGGCATGATGTTTGTTGTGCATATCCAGCCTTCTGTGTTGAATCTCGTTTAATTGTATTTAATGAGTCTCTGATTTCATGCATGATGGTTGCTTGATCAAAGCCTATAGGTTTAACTTGTGCAGTAGGTTGATGAACTTGGTTTTTAATTATGTTGTCAGCCTTTAAATGTACTTCAGCCACTAAGTTTCTATAAAATTCATAATTTGTATTAGGTAGGTGGTTTTATTTTGAAACATTAGATCAGTAATAACAATGAACTAAATTTTTAGGAATAAACCTAAAAGTTCAATAAATGTGTTTCTAGTTAATTGAGTTATACCTGACATCTCTTACTGAGTTGATGATATTGTTTTGGGTGGTAATCAATGAATCAATGTCTTGTCTACCAATTCCAGCATTCATTTGTACTATATTATAAAAGTACAAATCATAAACATATATATTTATATACACATTGAATATATATTAATTATAATAAGTACATAAATAACTAATAATTTTATTACCATTCGGTTGACCTTGCGCTACTCCGCTGCCCATTGCTCCAGAAACTGTTACAGTAGACTGAATATTTGATAGTAAGCCGAGTGTTCTTTCTTGGCGACCTACCACCTCATCAAGTTTTTGGCTCAAGACTTTTACAGAATCTACTATTTGACTTTGACCAGAGAATATTTGATGTAACTCTCTTTGGTTGTCTGTTTCATACCAATCTTCAAATTCGTTTTCATCTTTAGTTTTAGTTTCTGGGTGTTGTTTTTGATAACTACAAAAATATTACAAAATATAAGTATACATAATATTTTTACAATAATTATTGTTCGTTACTCTTCTTTCTCTTGGTCTAATTTACGTTGATAATCTGCATATTCTTTTGTTAATTTTTGTTCTTCGTCCACAGATGTTCCTTGGTTTCCGGATGGTTTGAAAGTTGTACCCGCAGGGTACAGACTGTATGTCAAAAAGTGATGTACATCGTGGTCATCTAGAATTAAGTTAAAATTATAATTTAAACAAATTATAAATAAGTTATTAATATATAACTCAATATTTTATATTGTTATTTTAAAAGTACCTGCTAAACCACCAGTGGCAGCAGACACACCAAAATGTCCATTTTTAGGTAAGAAAACATTTTCACTTCGGAAACAAATTTCAAAGTCATTATCGTTATTAGTATTACCACTATGGAAAAATACCTAAACAAATACATTACTATAATGTTAAATCATCAAATATTTGTGTATTATACTTTATGTTAATAATATTTATTTGCTATTTATTAATAATATTTATATAAAAATCAATATATTCATTACTTAAAAATGTACTTGAATATAAATACTCAAATACTTTTAACTAAATTACTTTATAACTCTGTCGATAATAAAATGTTTATTAAACAAATAAATAAAAAGGTATTAAATAAGATGCTACACTTTCTCCCACAGAAATATAAATTAAAAAATTATAACCTGAACATACATAAGCTTATAATTTTTAAATATTATTTTATTAACATTTATTAAATACCTATACATTTTCCTAGTTTTGATAAGCTTATCGATATTTTAGGACCTAAAAAAGAATGTAAATTAATAACGTTTATAGATACATTATGATAATAAAATATTTAATGTTATTTTAATATTACAAAATAATTTAACACAAAATGGAGATAATTTTATAAGATAATGTAAACATAAAGTTATAATAATTATATATAAAAAAAAAATATTTAAAAATTATAAGCTTATGTTCAAATTCTAATTCTTTATAAAAGTATGTTAAATAAATAAAAAATGAATCAAAAAATAATGTTAAAAAGGGATAATTTTTTATTTGCATAATTTGTAATTTATTTTCGTTTTTATAAGAAAAAAAAATTATCCATATCCGTAAATAAACAACTTAGTACAAATGTTTTAAAGTTTTGAAAAATTGAATAAAAAAATGTTTTTTCCAATTGAAAACAACTGTAATTCGGTTAATTTTGGATTTAGAAAATAATTTTTTTGGATAAAAATATTTTAAAAGAATTTTGTTTATCAGAATCCAATAATAAAAATGTGGGTTGTCATTTAAAAAAAAAGTAAATTGTACTGCGCATGCACTTAGAAAGAGTTAAAATTTGGAAATTTCTCCAAAAATATTTTGATACTTCCTAAGCTATACCAAAAAATGGCATTAAAATTCAAGGTCATTTGACTAAGATATTAAGTGTACATTCAAAACTGTAACACACTGTAATACTTATGATAAATCAACAAATTATTTTCTATGAATAACAAAACCAAAATAGCTATTATTCAACAATTATTTATATACAAATAATGACTGTGTAGTATACATAGATAAATATAATACATTATACAAGTACATTAAGTAAAAGAAAACTTTAGACAGATAAACAAATTGTCAGGTGTAAACACATACTAGAGTATAAAATAGAGTACATTACTAGAGCTATTCTGGAAATGCTATTGTCAGAGAAAAAAGTGACAGATATTTGTTTATGAGTAAAGAGTATTTAGAGAGCTCTAACAGCTCTGGTGTGCTAAGGCCTTACCATTGTTCAATATCTATCAGTTTATTGAATATATTAGTATACATACCGTTAACGTATTCATATAATATTCGATTTTAGCTCTAGTTGCGAAAGGTTTATTTCTAAAATCTCTCAAACATCCTGATAATTGTTGAGTAGATCCATCACTAGTTGAAAAAATTAAATAATAAATATTAATTTCAATATAAACAATTTTAACATTTAAATTTACTTTGCATGATCAAAAACTTGTGAACCATCATTTGCAACACCCATAATATATGGATTATTATGTTTTCCATCATTATCAAAAGAGTCAAAAAATACTCCTAATCCAACCCATTTATCAGAACTTCCAAATACTGGTCCATTATAATCTCCTTTTGATGCTGTATACCAAAATGCCTGGACAAAATCATATTTTTATCAAACATTAATAATAATACTAATAACAATTGTATTACCAAACCATCAGCACCAATTCGACCTCTTCCGCTAACTCTAAAGTTAAGCTCCACTGTCCAAAAGTCAAATGTTATTGGATTTTTTGTCCAAATAGCACCTACAAATGATAATCAAATAAAACAATGATATTTTCTAATACTTTTAAATACTTAATATATTTTCACTACTAAACTATCATAGTATCCTAGTTTTGAGGTACTAAATTAATTAAATTACATAGCTTTTAAATTATTCTTATGTACACTCCTACTTATTTTCTAATAGTACATCTCCTAATAAATTTCCGGATGGCATAAAATAAATAAACTAATGTAAATAGGGTATCTTTAAATAACAAATGCAAATTGATTATTAATTTATTTTTACTTAATTGAAATATAATCATATAAAAATATGCGACTAAGTCAAACATCAAATATAATTATGAAAAATATATTCTTTCATCAATTTTTAGACCTCAAAAATGTAGCTAAAAAAAAATTGAAACAATCAATAATTATAATAAAATGAAAATATATCCGATTTTTTTTTTTAATAAATAATTTAAAGGGCACCTGACTTAATTGTCATTGTTTGACAAGCACGTAAAATAAAAAAATTGGGTATTATATTTCAAATTTTGTGACATTGATTTTTCTATATGATAATAATTAATAAAGAGAACATAATCTATGATATGTAGAAATTATTTTTTCAATAAAATAAATATAAAGTAAAATAATCATAATTTAATATCTACAAATCATATGTCTTTATTAATTAATAGGACAACATTTCCTATAGTTGGGAGAACAAAAACTGGCCGCTAACACATGTGTTGGCAACTATTTTTTTTCTGATAACGAAGGATTCTCAAACTAAGACAAACTTAAAGTGCGAGTCGCACAGTCTGTGTACAACATTACAACATCTGGCTGGCTACGCTTTTGTATATGTCTTTATTATTTCCTTTTTAGGTTTGTTCTGGGTACAAATGGAATCTTTTGGCTATTGTAGTATTATTTTAGGGGGATTGTGGAACATTATCATGATTTTGGCTTATATCATTAAAAACTATTTTACGTTACCCTAATGAAAATAAACTGCTAGGGGCGTTCGCATCAATGGCCACTTTTCATTCTCCGACTATAAACTCAATCCATTATTTATGAAATTAGAATTATAAAACATATTTTTACAATATTATGTACGTATCAGACAAAGAAAGCCGAATCAGGTACTATATCCCTTCCCTTATATAGACCACTTTTTTTTTTTAACATTTATATTTTTATATTTACCTAACTTATTTAATTAAAAATATTACCAATAATTTTTAAAAGTTAATACTAGGATTAATATCTAATTCAAAAATGAAATTCTAATTAAATAACAGTAAGAACCAAAAATCAAGATGTTATGATTGTTATATTATAAATACGATTATAGAACTACGCGTAGGTACCTAGTATTATTATATTGCAAACAAACCTTTTTGACTTTTTAAAGATGGTGCGATTCGAACATTATCTGCACTGGCGATAGCATCTAAAACAAATATAGTAATATAATTACATATAAATACATAAATCAAATAGCAAAACTATTTGTCATAATGTACTTGTATATTAAATGGTAGAAAATGAAAATATAAATGAAAAATAAATTCTACTTCTAGGCGAAACTGCGAAACTGGTAGTAGGTAAGTATACTATATTTATTAAAATGAAATCTATCTGTATTATGTTTATGTGGTAATAACTAACAATTATTCCTAATGTGTCATCTTTTCAAAATATTTCTGGTAAAATCAAAATTGTTAGTACCTACCTAGAGTATAAGATAAACCAATATTAAATATGCAGCGTCACATAGGTACGATTGATCGAAAAAAAATTAGTGAATAATCTGAAGTTTAAATCATATTTTCATTAAAATTATCAACAGTTGGATTATGGTTCATGCATAAAGTGCGGAAAAATAAATTACATATGCTCATACATATAACTAGATAATCCAATGTCCTACATGGGTACTCATATAAATATTATATAGGCAATGGAAACAATAATGATACAATAATATAAGAATTAGGTATAAAGTTATAGGTAACATTGACATACTTCCACCGTACTCCCAGAACGGTACAGAACCATCTTTTTGCGCCAAATAGGGTGGTTTGAAACTGTATTTGTACTCGAACCTGGATACTATTTGGTTACAGTATCCAATGTCCACGATCTTCAATAAAGAAACGACAATTAAAAACAACAGTGCTTTATACAACTGCATTTTTGGGAAGTCGGTTGCAGTGACACTACTTAAAATCTCGATGTTCGACGAAACTCTTTCTCATTCGAAAAATTTCGCCGAAAATTGTGTAGTTGGCATATTTTAATACTGCGTCCGGCAACACGTCGTACGGTAGATCGTTAATTTTTTTCACTCTTGAAGTCTTTAACAAAATACAATAGTATCAATACGTACGTAACCAGTAGCCCACCGGTTAATCAAAGTGGTTACCAAACCTGTGCGAAAACGCAACGTGTCCTTTGAAATTCGGAAACAACTCCCCTCCATCGAACGATAACCGCGAAAACAACACGTAATAACATTATTATCATTTATCACATTGTGTATGATTAATTGTAACGTTTTGTGATAACAATAGTTATATACCAAGGAGAATAAGAAAATCGTTATTATCGTATTATTAATTATAATGTAATATTAATTAATATCGTAAGATAACCGGAAACACGGTCTTAGAAGTCCGTCGTGATCGGTACTATAGCAGATGCTGATGATAAGTTGCACTAAAATTCAAATACCGGAATCCGTAATTTTAATTAGGTATTTAAAAAACTCAAAAACCTCTAAAAAATACCCCAAATCTTAATTTATTAAAATTAAAATAACAGGTTCAAATTGAAATTGTTTTATGACTTAAATTATGTTGTAGGTAACTACAACACCAGGTACCTAGTTTATGAGTGCTAATAAAATATTAGGTAGATACCCACCCATGTAGATACTTTTGTACAAACATTTTAAGAAAAATTGTAATGTTATATGAAGTGCATAATATAGAATGTACATTATATTATTGACAACATTAATGGACATTCAGTTTGTATTTATTTTGCACTTGAAAATTAACAATTTACCTAAATAATTTAAATTCCTATTGTAGGTATACCTACCTACCTACTCACCTACATATAAATGGAGCCAACAATCTTCTTCTTCTTTTCCTTCGCCTTCTCTCCCAACTATTTGGGGTCGGCCACCCTGGTCCTACACTTCCACTTAACTCTATCTCCCGCATCTTCTTCACTTACTCCCACCTTCCTCATATCACTCGCCATTACATCCCCCC